>SJYC01064713.1:0-24326 GCA_006408675.1 Madoqua kirkii | reverse complement strand
ATAATTCAATTCTCCAGATACATAACTGATCACACACTTAATCATCCCCAAATCACATCATGGTTTGTCCACATACACCCTCAATACTGCGGAACACTCTGAGGCCCTTCCTGTAAAAAGCGCCTGCAAATAACAACATTATTTCTCCAAAGCCAGCAGACACCGCCTTGATTGCATTGTCTCTTCCATGTGGTCTGGAATAACAAAAAATTTAGATTTGGGAGCAGGAAAGGGGGCAGGAAATGGGTATAATTTCTCCTTTTCCTCATGATCCATAACTGACTAAATCTTTTCTAATGAATCAGATGCACATTCCCTTGGGGGAAGATTTACACATGAAAAATTCTTTTGTCAAAACATATTTTGTTCTTTTATTTGATGTATTCTTAGAATTCTATTGTATGTACTCAAACTAAAATCTGTATCTTCCCTTGTTATACTAAGAATTATAAACACAACTGCTAAATACCATGGACATCTCACTGAAGGGTTCTGCTTTGTACTGCAAATAACAATCTCTTTCATGACTTTTTCTTTTAAATCTTTCTAACTTACTAGGTAATTCTACAAAACCTCTGCAAGAAACTGGCTGCAAGATTAATAACATATTTAATCTGGCAGACTAAACAGAAATACTGCATAAAAACGCACAGAGTTGAAGGGGCAAATAGGGCTTACTCTGACCATCAATATGGTCAACAGTGATTCTATGCCTATTAACCTCCTCCTGGTAAGATACTGTCATGCAAGTCTCTACAAACACACACAACATCTAGTCAATTCTCCTGTCCTTCCTTCAACCACTATAAAAATAAGTCCCAATGTTCCCTTTGGAAAGCTGGCTTCACTTTTCATTTCTAGTCAACTGTTAATGGATGCTTCTTCACCATTCATGGATTCAGTAACCACTCACAAGGACAGTGTTTAAAATCAGTTCTACCCATGAGGAAAAGTATTTCATTCCCCAGGTAACACATCTGGGGTGGAACTTCCACAGCAGAAGCTATGAATATGAAGTTGAAGGCCTACAGGCGGTGGAAAAACAAACCTGTACTTACGCCCAGGCGCTGGACAATCTCCCTGATGTCTTCAGCACAGCTGTCCACTGAGGACAGAAGGATGCATTCTCCTCGTTCATAGAACACCTTGATACTCATCAACCCAGATGTCCACCCAATGACATCCCTGCAGGAACAGTTAAAGACCACATTCTTGGAATCCTTCTCAATCAGCATTATGAACTCATTGGAAACCCCGAGGAGACACTCGATGTCTGCAGACTGGCCAAAGTCTCTCGCCACGACGTGCCACATGATGGCCCCCACACTGAACAGGTGGGCATCCTTCCTGGGCTTCACCTTCTCCTTCTTCTTGGCGCCCAGAGTGATGAAGCTGAATTTCGCGGAGGTATCCACGGTGGCAGTCGTGACAAAGTTCTCCGCCAGGTCCTTCAGGTACTCCTGCCTCGTCCGAGTGGCCATCGCTCGAAACTTCTCCGATTTGTGGGCTGCGTTTTCTGCGTTGATGACTTTTGCTAAAAGGAAGTCCCGAAATACTGCTGACTTGGGGAAAGTGACACCTTTGGGAATTGGCGGACCAAATGGTGGCACATCTTTCGACCTAGAAACTCCAACGCTGAGGGAGGAAAAGGAGAAACAAATTGAACTGCAATGCCGTAATAGTTACCTTCAGAAACCTAACTGCTGAGCACACTTTCAACTGAAGCCATCTACTTCACCGCCTCTTCCACACCTCTGGATATCAAGTTTTTCTTTGCTTTTAAGCAAAACTTTCAAATTTAGTAGGTGCAGGGGAGGGGAGTTTATAGGCTGAGTAGCCTCCCTTCAAAATTTGTATGCTGAAGTCCAAAACCCCAGTAACCGGGAAAGTGGCTGTGTTTGGAGGCTGGGTCTTTTCTTTGAAGAGATAGTTAAGTCAAAATGAGATCATGACAGAGGGCCCTAATCCAGCCTAACAAGTGTCCTTATAAAATGAAACAAGATCACACAGAAAGAGAACCAGAGATGCAGACACACAGAACAGAGACCATGTGAACACACAGCAGGAGATGCCGATCTGCAAGGCAAGAGAGAGGCCGCAGGGAGAACCAAACCCACCAGCACCATGACATTGGACTTCCAGCCTGCAGAACTGCGAGAAGTAAATGTCTGCCATGTAAACTACCAGCTCTTTGGTCTGCACCGTGGCTGTGCGAGCTGACTAAGGCAGGGGCGATGGATGTGCAGGCAGGTTGGTGCTCTTTCGATTCTGTGGCTGGTCACCACTGAGAGGCAGTGACCCTCCAACAGCTGACAGTGAGATCTGCCCTGCTGGCGAGCTACTGCGCACAGGGCCCATCCTTATACAGCCAAAATTTCTGAATGTCCCCTTCTTTAAGGAAATGCTCACTTGATCACATTTTGGAAGTCTAAATGAAGATTTTATGGAAACAATGTTTTACGATATTTCAAACAAAGAGTGACAGCAATCATTTTAATATGGCAAAACCAATAATGCTCCCTTGTATCAGACAGAAGCTTTCACTGCCTCAAATCTGTTTTGGAATAAGAGTGAATTAATAAATTAGCAGATGAAAGACTGGAGTGAGTGAATGAATGAACCCTCCAGTATCTACTCCCTAACTACTGAGCAGTGTCTGCAGACCAAGAATGAGAACCAACCCCACATCTGCCCAGGCTGATATTTTCTGTGTAGAGATAAATAAAGGAAGTCATCTATGGTTCACTTTCTTCACTGTAGAAAATCCTGGAAGAAGTGAGGTAAGAAATGAAAGCAGGTGTGAAATCTTCTTCTGGGATGTAGCTGGTGAGACTCTAAATAGATCATAGTCCCTAAGGATCTCCCACCTTTGCTGTAACCTGCACGTCCTGTAACAGAGTTAATTGTTTCTGGAAAAATGAGCTATAAGACAGAAGACAGTCTGGACGAGGCCTCAGCAAGTATGAAAGGACAGGCAAGGACTGCCTGTCTTTGGGACAGATAACCAAACTCTGTCCTGCGTGTGTATGCTCAGTCATGTTCGACTCTTTGTGACCCAATGGACTGTAGCCCACCAGGCTCCTCTGTCCAGGGGAGAATACTGCAGTGGGTTGCCATCTCCTCCTCCCGGGGATCTTCCCAACCCAGGGATTGAACCCATGTCTCCTGCACTGGCAGGCAGGTTCTTTACCACTGAGCCACATGGGAAGCCCATGAATGTTTATAAGCCACTTTTAAAACCCTGAAGCACTCTGCTGCTTTAGACTTGAACTTCATTAGTAAATGATAACTTAGCAATAACGTGTGGTTTCTCAAAAGGCAATGACCCTGTCTTTGAACCATTTGTATACACTGTCTTCTACCACAGAAAACAAAATGCAAGCCGCTTTGTTTATAGGCAAGATCTATATCAAAGGCACCCTTCCAGTAATCTAATTAAGCCCAGAAAGTTCAAAAGAAATGAAAATGAAAAGCTATCACTTATCTTCTAAGATTTTTTTGTGCTAATCAACCACCTCATGATAGAAGAATAAACTAAAAATAGAAAGTAATTAAAAATACCCAGTTTGACCTAAAAATAGCAGCAGATAAAATAACACCAAATACAAGAACGCCTTAGGCTCATGTTTCCAATCCATTAGGGAAGTTCATTTAAGATGATTCTTAATAATTACCATTCATGGGGTAGATCCCAGAAGAATAAACCAAATGAGCATGTTTGCACTAACGTTATTGGATTTAGGCATATCGTCCCTGGTGGCTCAGATGGTAAAGAATCCGCCTGCAATGCAGGAGACATAAGTTCAATCCCTGGGTTGGGAAGATCCCCTAGAGAAGAGTATAGCTACCCACTCCAGTATTCTTGCCTGGAGAATTCCCATGGACAGAGGAGCATGGTGGGCTACAGTCCATGGGGTCACAAACAGTTGGACATGACTGAGCAACTAAGCACATATCCTTTATACAGGCTAGATATCTTTTTTTTTTTTATTTGGAATAAGAGTGAATTAATAAATTAGCAGATGAAAGACTGGAGTGAGTGAATGAATGAACCCTCCAGTATCTACTCCCTAACTACTGAGCAGTGTCTGCAGACCAAGAATGAGAACCAACCCCACATCTGCCCAGGCTGATATTTTCTGTGTAGAGATAAATAAAGGAAGTCATCTATGGTTCACTTTCTTCACTGTAGAAAATCCTGGAAGAAGTGAGGTAAGAAATGAAAGCAGGTGTGAAATCTTCTTCTGGGATGTAGCTGGTGAGACTCTAAATAGATCATAGTCCCTAAGGATCTCCCACCTTTGCTGTAACCTGCACGTCCTGTAACAGAGTTAATTGTTTCTGGAAAAATGAGCTATAAGACAGAAGACAGTCTGGACGAGGCCTCAGCAAGTATGAAAGGACAGGCAAGGACTGCCTGTCTTTGGGACAGATAACCAAACTCTGTCCTGCGTGTGTATGCTCAGTCATGTTCGACTCTTTGTGACCCAATGGACTGTAGCCCACCAGGCTCCTCTGTCCAGGGGATTTTTCTAGGCGAGAATACTGCAGTGGGTTGCCATCTCCTCCTCCCGGGGATCTTCCCAACCCAGGGATTGAACCCATGTCTCCTGCACTGGCAGGCAGGTTCTTTACCACTGAGCCACATGGGAAGCCCATGAATGTTTATAAGCCACTTTTAAAACCCTGAAGCACTCTGCTGCTTTAGACTTGAACTTCGTTAGTAAATGATAACTTAGCAATAACGTGTGGTTTCTCAAAAGGCAATGACCCTGTCTTTGAACCATTTGTATACACTGTCTTCTACCACAGAAAACAAAATGCAAGCCGCTTTGTTTATAGGCAAGATCTATATCAAAGGCACCCTTCCAGTAATCTAATTAAGCCCAGAAAGTTCAAAAGAAATGAAAATGAAAAGCTATCACTTATCTTCTAAGATTTTTTTGTGCTAATCAACCACCTCATGATAGAAGAATAAACTAAAAATAGAAAGTAATTAAAAATACCCAGTTTGACCTAAAAATAGCAGCAGATAAAATAACACCAAATACAAGAACGCCTTAGGCTCATGTTTCCAATCCATTAGGGAAGTTCATTTAAGATGATTCTTAATAATTACCATTCATGGGGTAGATCCCAGAAGAATAAACCAAATGAGCATGTTTGCACTAACGTTATTGGATTTAGGCATATCGTCCCTGGTGGCTCAGATGGTAAAGAATCCGCCTGCAATGCAGGAGACATAAGTTCAATCCCTGGGTTGGGAAGATCCCCTAGAGAAGAGTATGGCTACCCACTCCAGTATTCTTGCCTGGAGAATTCCCATGGACAGAGGAGCATGGTGGGCTACAGTCCATGGGGTCACAAACAGTTGGACATGACTGAGCAACTAAGCACATATCCTTTATACAGGCTAGATATCTTTTTTTTTTTTTATATATCACTTCTTTAAATAAAAAGTCGTTCTGAGCGTTCATTCTTCTTAACTACACACCGAAGTCAATACTGTTATCCTCAGTTTTCAGAGAAGGAATTGAAGGGCCCCCCAAATAAGGACTTCCCTAAAGCTCAGATGGCAAAGATTCTGCCTGCAATGCAGGAGACCTGAGTTTGATTCCTGGGTCGGGAGGATCCCCCGGAGAAGAAAATGGCAACCCACTCCAGTGCTCTTGCCTGGAGAATCCCGTGGACAGAGGAGCCTGCTGCGCTACAGTCCATGGGTCGCAAAGAATTGGGCATGATTGAGCAACTGACACTCAAAAATAAGCTAAGCTCTAGACAGGAGACCTGGATCCCCACTCAGGCCAGAGATCTGCTCTTTCAACAGCACCCCACTAGACGGCTGCTTCCTGGAGAAGAGCAGGAGTGGAGCAAAGGCAGCCCTGCCAGACTGGCCTGCGATTCTTGGGTGCCTGGCCGCCCTTTGAAAGCACCAAAGCGTCAAACACCCATCTTGAGAGCCCCACAGGTGTGAGTGTTTCCAAGACCTCGGACAAGAAGAGATACCGCGCCATCACCACATGCTCCTTTCAGGGAAGAACTGACGTGGGCGCAGCATCCGCCGCTGGGCTGCTATCCACCAAGCGATGGCGCTGGCAGGGCTGGGTGATGTCCTGAATGCTGAGGAAAGGTGTCACCTACACTCATGAACTGCTGGGAATTTCACTGTTTCCAAATGGGAAGAAGGTACTTACAGAAAGTACCTGAATGATGACCATGGGAAATGTAATTAGGGAGAAAAAAAAAAAAATCAAAGGGTAATTAGGGGCTGAGAAAGAATAATTGGAAAACAAAGATATTTTGGGAAAAGAGGACCTGTCAGAACAACTCTGGGAGCACGGAGTGCCAGGGGCGGCTGACTCACCTGTAGCACACGTTCTCCGTACATGGATTATGCACTTTGACGATGACGAAGACGTGTTGAAAGTGGGAGCGGATGCTTTTTGGAGTGAAAGGAAGCGCTCCTGGCTCTTGGAAGACAATGGTCACGATGTCATTTCCTATATGCCTTTTCCTCAGGAGCTGTGCAGTCAGGGGAGTGAACACACACAGAGTTACAGACACGGCTTTCTATAAAAACAAGATATGCAAGTGTATACAACGCACTCAGCTTTCAATTTCAAGGGGTCTGTTTTAGAGAAGCAGAGATGTTCTTAGGAAGTTCAGCTTCCTCGATGGGGCCACACTTCCAAGACTGATGAAAAGAAAAACTTCAATATTTGAGTTCATCTTTTACTTTAAAATGTGACTGTCATTCTCTCTCCTTTTCATTTTTATCACTTTTTTTAACCCTGAAATAATAGCCCATTAGAGCCAAAATCACTCTAAGGAGATTTGTAGGTTAAGCTCTCCAACTTAAAGGCAGGAGATGGCATGGCATCCAAGGGAAGGTACAGTGGTTCCAAGTCCTCCACTTAGTGCATCAGGGGCATAGTTGTGTCCGTGCTTCCACAGACACGTGCATTTGCGCTTTGACAAAAATACAGATGGCTGGAGGCTTCGCTGGAGGCTCCGTGGAAAAGAATCTGCCTGCCAGTGCAGGAGACACAGGTTCAATCCCTGATCCGGGAGGATCCCCATGCTGTACGATAATTAAGCCCATGTGCCAGTTACTGAGCCCGTGCTCTGTAACCTAGGAGCCACAACTACAGAGCCCACGTGCTGCAACTGCAGAAGCGTGGGCGCCCAAGAGCCCGTGCTGCACAGGAGAAGCCCTCCCGATGAGAAGCACGTGCGCTGCAGCTGGAGAGTAGAGCCCGCTCACCACAACTGGAGAGAAGCCTGTGCAGCAACACAGACCCCGCGCAGCCACAGATGCATATTAGGAGTTTAACAACAGTAATGGTTAATATTTCAAACTAACTAACCGAAATCTGGCCTTTTAAAAATGGATGTTGGAAACACAGAATCCACCAGATTAAGAGCTGGAAAGCCCAGTAAATGACACATGCAGCAGAAGAGACAGAACCCCATAGCGGTAACACTGAACATTTTTACTTGAGATGTTCCTTCTGCCAAGAACACCCCCTTCCCCTCAAGTCTCTCCTAGACCACTCGGGTCTGAGCTACCACAACACCAGGAAAAATGTTCTTGGCAACACTGTGCATGCCCTGCAGCCACACGCCAAGCTCAAGGCAACAACATTAGCTGTCTTGTCCTCTTTTAAGTCTTGGCTTACTTCTGTGTCAGGTCATAATCATCAGGAGGGCAGGAGATGTGTCTGACCAGGTTCTGGTCTCCTGAGTTCTAATGGCCTGCCCAGGACACAGCAGACACCCCCTACCCAATATGAATAAACAAATGATACAAATACAAAATCACAGCCACACAACACTGCACAATAAAACACTGAACACTCTGAATCCATGCTGATAAACCCATACACTCCATAAGCTGATGCACCTAAAGCCACTAGGATCTGTGCTCACAGAGCCTGTGATCCTCGGTTTTCACAGGGGCTGTAATCTTTACAGGAGTCGGTGATGTCACTGCAGGAACAGGGTAATCTCAGGTAGTAAATCTCTTTTTATGAGCAATAACAAAGGCAACAAGCTTGTGTTCAAATTTATTTGGCACCTACAGAACATACTTCAGTGTAAGAGCATTAAGTTTGACTTTTAAAACCTTTTAAACCCAGATACAAAAAGGATTTCATTGTTAGGCCCCTGACTTGTGATTCAGCATGATAAAAGGCCTGGAAAAGTGGGAACGAAATGTCCATTCTTCCAGAATTCACTGCTTTCCAGTTAAATTGCTGATTCATATGCTAGAAAATTCCTATTTAAATCCCCATGGTTAAAGTTATAAACACACATAAATCGTTTTACCGCCCAAGTGAAGTTTTGAAAGATATATTGATATCCATTAATGAGCCATCTGTTGTTTAAAAAATGTTGGATATTTAAGTATGAGGTGCCACTTCAGAAGTATGTAAAAAAATCAGTAGCAAACTAATCATATATTTGCTGTGTTATTTACCCATTCAATCGTGGACACAGATGTTAGCTAGCTACAATAAACATTTCATGGAAAGAAAAGAAAAGAAGGCAGGGACATAGATCTAAAACAAGCACCATGGGACGCTCTGGCAGTCCAGTGGTTAGGACTCTGCGTGTCCACTGCAGGGGGCTCGGGTTCGATCCCTGGTCGTGGAATTAAGATCTCACACGCTAAGTGGTGCAGCCAAAAAAATAAAATAGAATAAATAAAATAAGGACTTCTCTGGTGGCCCACTGGTTAAGAATCCACCTTGCATTGCAGGGGACACGGGTTTCACCCCTGGTTGGAGAACTAAGATCCCAAATGATGCCACAGAGCAGCTAAGCCTTCACACCACAGCTAGAGAGAGTTCAAGCACCCCAACAAATGGTCCCGGAAGAAGCGATGATGAATCCTCACGCTGCGACAACGAATTCTCGAGCCACAGCTAAGGCCTGAGGTAGCTAAATAAGCAAGCAAATAAATTTAGATATTTTAAAACTTTTTAAATTAAAAAAATAAAACAAACACCACAACAAACTGAAAATGGTACAAAGCAAAGATATGCCAAAACCTTTGACTATGTGGATCACAATAAACTGTGCAAAATTCTGAAAGACATGGGAATACCAGACCACCTGACCTGCCTCTTGAGAAATCTGTATGCAGGTTAGGAAGCAACAGTTAGAACCAGACATGGAACAACAAGACTGGTTCCAAATAGGAAAAGGAGGATGTCAAGGCTGTATATTGTCACCCTGCTTACTTAACTTCTATGCAGAGTACATCATGAGAAATGCCGGATTGGAAGAAACACAAGCTGGAATCAAGACTGCCAGGAGAAATATCAAGAACCTCAGATATGCAGATGATACCACCCTTACAGCAGAAAGTGAAGAGGAGCTAAAAAGCCTCTTGATGAAAGTGAAAGAGGAGAGTGAAAGAGTGGGCTTAAAGTTCAACATTCAGAAAACGAAGATCATGGCATCCAGTCCCATCACTTCATGGGAAATAGATGGGGAAACAGTGGAAACAGTGTCAGACTTTATTTTGGGGGGCTCCAAAATCACTGCAGATGGTGACTGCAGCCATGAAATTAAAAGAAAAGTGAAGAGGAACTAAAAAGCCTCTTGATGAAGGTGAAAGAGGAGAGTGAAAACGTTGGCTTAAAGCTCAACATTCAGAAAACAAAGATCATGGGATCTGGTCCCATCACTTCATGGGAAATAGATGGGGAAACAGTGGAAACAGTGTCAGACTTTATTTTGGGGGGCTCCAAAATCACTGCAGATGGTGACTGCAACCATGAAATTAAAGGACGCTTACTCCTTGGAAGAAAAGTCATGACCAACCTAGATAGCATATTCAAAAGCAGAGATATTCCTTTGCCAACAAAGGTCCGTCTAGTCAAGGCTATGGTTTTTCCAGTGGTCATGTATGGATGTGAGAGTTGGACTGTAAAAAAGGTTGAGCGCCAAAGAATTGATGCTTTTGAACTGTGGTGTTGGAGAATACTCTTGAAAGTCCCTTGGATTGCAAGGAGATCCAACCAGCCCATCCTAAAGGAGATCAGTCCTGGCTGTTCATTGGAAGGACTGATGCTGAGACTGAAACTCCAATACTTGTAAAGAACTGACTTCTAGAAAAGACCCTCATGCTGGGAAAGATTGGGGGCAAGAGGAGAAGGAAACAACAGAGGATGAGATGGCTGGATGGCATCACTGCCTCAATGGACATGAGTTTGGGTAAACTCCGGGAGTTGGTACTGGACAGGGAGGCCTGGAGTGCTGCGACTCATGGGGTCGCAAAGAGTCGGACACGCCTGAGCGACTGACCTGACCGACAGTGTGCATGCTGTGTTCTAGGCACTGCTTTAAGTACTTGTCCAGTCTTATTTTTGTCCTCACTCAGTGGTAAAGTGAAATTCGCTCAGGTGTGTCCGACTCTCACCTCATGGACTATACAATTCTCCAGGCCAGGATACTGGAGTGAGTACTCTGTCCTTTCTTCAGGGGACCTTCCCAACCCAGGGATCGAACTCAGGTCTCCTGCATTGCAGGTGGATTCTTTACCAGCTGAATCACAAGTGAAGCCTCTTTTAGTGGTAGGTACTATTAAAATACTATCACCCTTTCACAGATGAGAAAACTGAGTCTCAGGGGAGAGAAATACTTGTCCCAGGCTGCAATTCTAATAAACAGTAGAATCCTAAATTCAGATCCCAGCAGTTTTGACCCCAGAATCTACATGAGAAACTACCACACCATACCAAAGATACTGCCAGATACACATTAAGCCCCTAAATGCTTCTTTCTGTTGTTCTAAAGAAAATGCAGATATGGGCTTAATTAATGAGAAATTAATCATCCTCTGCATCCTTATCTTTCTACACCCACATCAAATCCCTAAGACCTTGAAGAATTTGCTGAGTGCCTTCTGGTTTATTAATAAGAGTTCCCAGTCACATGGGGTTGCCACATACACGCTGATGCCTCGCTTTGAGAGACCAGAGGCCCCGGGGGATTTAGCTGATGGGGGGATTCATTCAGCTGATGGAGGACCTGCCTCAGCACACAGCGCCTCCCACTGGTGCTTCTCAGAGAGCGGCTGAACCGCTACAGCCACTAACAAGGAATTACCCAACACTGCAAAGCATACTGAGCGTGTTTCACACATCCTGCTCCACAGAACACTTCACTCCTTTACCCCTGGTATTCCTGTGTTTCCACTCCACACATGGCCAAAACAGAGGCTCGGCAATGTTAAACTGCTGTATCCCTTATCTAAGCCCGGGCAGCTCATTAGTGGATGGTTGAAACTCAAACCTAGATCCTGCCATCAAATCCCATGATGTGCTTGCTCTTCATTAAGTTGATCCCTTTGATTCTTTTGTGTGCATGTGCTGCCCCTAAGACACCCACACACACACCCCCACACCCCACCCCCACAAACCCACACACACACACCCACATCCGACTCCTTTCTGGACCAGAGGAATAGGAGTCAGATTAAAAAAAAAAAAAAGAGGTTAGGATAAAAAGGAACAAATCTGCGTCAGCTGAACTGAGGTGGATGAACCTCAAGCCTGTTATACAGAGTGAAATCAGGTAGAAAAACAAATATGGTACATTAACACCTATATATGGAATCTAGAAAAATGGTATTGATGAACCTATTTACAGGGTATAAATAGAGACGCAGAAGTAGAAAATGGACTTGTGGACACAGAAAGGGAAGGAGAAGGTTGGATAATTGAAAGAGTAGCATCAGCATATATGTTGTCGTTGTTCAGTTGCTCAGCTGTGTCCGACTCTTTGCAACTTCATGGACTGCAGCACGCCATGCTTCCCTGTCCATCACCAACTCCTGGAGCTTGCTCAAACTCATGTCCATTGAGTCGGTGATGCCACCCAACCATCTCATCCTCTGTCGTCCCCTTCGCCTCATGCCTTCAGTCTTTCCCAGCATCAGGGTCTTTCCCAGTAGACAGCTTATGGGACGTTGCTGTATAACACCATGCTCTGTGATGGGGTGGGGACTGGGAGGGAGGTCCAAGAGGGAGAGAATATATCTATACTGATGGCTGCTTCACGTGGTTGTACAGCAGAATCCAACACAACATTGTAAAGCCATTATCCCTCTAACTAAAAATAAAATTTTAAAAACAGGCTAGGAGCTAAGCTAAGCTCTTTTCTAACGAACTATGAATGAACGAATAAGCACATGGATAAACATCACATACAGTCAAGCACTCCTGGAGTGCTCACTCTATGTCTGTCACCCAGCTAAGTGCTGTAGATATCACAGTGACTAAGGCACAGTCCGAGGCTTCTAGAAGCTTCTGATCTGTTGGCGCATGCATCTCAGTGTGACAGGATCTGTTTTAAAGGAAGCTTACCTTGTCAGAGCCCCATTTGGGCAGGGAATGTTGTACAGAAGGGAAGAAGAAAACCAGACTCGTTTTTCATATAAACAGAGGAGACTAGAAGACATTACATCAGGGCAGAGTCCAGACAGACAGTGTCCTAAAAGAGTTAAAAAGAACCTGTGCAGCCCCACTTACCAGGAGAGCCATACCCACTTAGACTTCTGAGCGGGGAGCAAAGCTGGAAGAGTCTCAGTTTACGCCTGCCTCCCCAGCGTCCTGTGCAGATAGCACGCTTTCACTCTTGAAAGAGTCCTGGTTTAGACAGTAAATTACATGGTCGCCCTTGCCTTCCAGGAAAGTTATGACTTTCTCCCACCATCCCTGGGCAGGGAAACAATGTGACCTCCCAAGATCACTGAGTTGCTTGTTTCTGCTCCCTCTCACAGACCATCTCCTCGTGGCCACCACGCACAGCTGCCACGAGTTTCTAGAGTGGTCTGTGCTTCTCTCTGCTGTTAGCACCAAAGGCAAAATAGGCACCATCAGATCCTAAAAGGCACATGGTTTAGATGCAGGCACACTTTCCATCCTGAAGGACCTTAGGGATCTCATTCAACTGCTTTGAGCCTCAGTTGCCTCATCTGTAAGAGGGGTTGATAACAGCATCTCAGCTCGTGGAACAGCTGTGAGGATTTGGTGAAGGAACATGAGTGATACCCCTTGTGCAGTGCCTGGCTAAGAAGGACATGCCTCCCTCCCCAAGGCTTTCTACAACCAAGAGCTTGGAGAGGATGCACATTTCAGGAGCCCTAGGATACGACCAGGCCTCGTGCCCCCACACTACCAGGTTGCAACAGCTGCTTCGTCTTCACAGAAAATGCAAAACATGGTACAACCACTCCATAAAGCTGTTGGGCAGTATTTCCTAACGTTGAATATATGTATTCCCTAGTACCCAGCGGTTCCAGTCCCAGGAACACAGCAACCGAGAAACATTCCTATCTTCATCCAAGAACAAGTGCACGAGTGTTCACAGCAAGGCTATTCACAGCAGCCTCAGACCTGGAAACCACCCAAATGCTCACCAACCAGAGTAGATCAAATGTGGCTAGCCCCATAGTGGACTACTACACAACAACAAGAATGAGACATCAACACATCGTGCTGAGCAAACACAGACACCTACAAACAAGTACACAACGTATGATCCCATTTACATGAAGTTCAAGAACAGGCAAAACTAATCTTTGACCATAGATTAGTCTTTGACTAATCTTAGAAGTTAATATTACGAAAGGGGAGTAAACAGAAAGGGACATGAGGGACCTATCGGGGCAGAGGAGGCAGGAGTTTTGGAATGCTGTGTTTCTTGATCTGGATACTGGTTACACAGGCGTGAAAATCCACTGAGATATACACTTACAAACTGCATCTTTCTGAATCATATCAACTTTAATAAAGTTGAAATAAAAGTATTAAATGGAAAACATCTTTTTAGTAGAGAGCTGAGCAGACTAATCAGGCTGTGGACACTTGGCAAAAGGCAGGGGCATATTTACTTGATACTTGCTTGGTGGGCCCCTGCTCTGTGCCAAGCACTGTGGAGGACGAAGGGCCAATGGGGCTAATGAGACTGGATCCGTGTTCTCCATCATCACCTCCACCACCATCACCTCCATCACTAATACTTCCTAGCGCTATGTGACAGCCATAGTTTCAAGTACAGCTTTTTCTTTTTCCTTTTTACCAAATCATGCACTAACTTTACCTTCATAACAGCCAATTTTACAGGTAAGGACGTGGAGACACAGAGAGATGATGTAACTGATGCAAGGCCACATGACTAGCATGAAGTAGACCCAGAACCTGAAGCCGATGCCTGTGTTCTGACCCACAGCTTTATATTCAGAAGTCTGGTCTGTTTATCAGCTGTCAGTCCCAGCTTCCATGTGGAAACCACAGTCATCAGTAACATCACCTCTGTTCAGGGGAGTTATCAACCAAGTGTCTCGGAAAGACAAAGGCAATTCCTAACTCTCTTTCTCTGGGCAGCTGCCAGCTCAGTGTCACATGATCAGAAACAGACTGATGAATATATGGGAGACTTTTATTAAAAAAAGAAAAAGTTAAAATGGCTTGGCCTTTCTATTGCCCACAGTCCACAGAAACTTCTGAATTTGCTTCAGACGAATTTCAAAGCTGCCTCTGGCACTGTGGAGATGCTGATGGATCTCCTCACTGACCTGGAATCACTCCCTCCCCTCATTACCTTATCAGGGGAACCTGAGGCTGGGGGCCGTGGTGTCTGAGAGGAAGTGATGGAGGGAGTGCTGACAATGACCCCCAGGAATGCGCTCGGACATGAACCGTGAGTCTGGCACATCGGGAATCGACGATGCAGGCAAGCTTTGCTTTGGCACTTGGGCAGGCGATCAGTGTACATAACCCAGAAGGTGGAATGTTCAATGCACAGCCCCAAAGACCTCCCTCACTTGGGACCAAGCAGTAAGGAACAAACACCCCCATAAGAACAAATCAGATCTGGCAGAGATCCAGGCAGGCATGAAAACCTATACAGGTGGAAGCTGGCTCCCAGTGAGCCAACAGAGCCCCTTGAGATCCCCCTCTTTATATAGCAGATGCACTGGTAAGATGGAGAAAAATTCCCAAAGGCCAGCTTGTCCAGATCCTGTCTCCAGGCAGGATGGCAACAAAGCTATCCGGTCATGCTTCCAACCTGACATATCCACACCTCTCAGCCTAGACTTGAAGATCCGAGGGAGGGAGCAGGTGCCAACGCAAATCTGGCAATAAAATCAAAACATGGGCTTAGCCTTCCCAGTTATAACACAACTCTATGTGTAGAGAAATCAGTTGGGTCCCACCTAGAAAACATACAATACAGAGCACCAGGGAAAAAAGAAAAAAAATGTACTTTTTCATATAGTGACATAGCCCCCAACAATTATCTGGATAATAATGGGCTGCTCCAAAACTATTTCATGTAAAATAAGTAAAACTTCTGGGAGCAGGCAGGGGATTATTGAAGCGTTCTTAGAATTAACCAGTCATGGGAGGGAGGTTCAGGTAGGCGGGGAAGTACAGCTGTCATGTAGCAGCATCAGTGAAGGCCTCTGCCAACCCCATGAGGAGCTCTGAAGCCAGGATGCCCTTTAGGATTTCCCCCACGCTGGGGTAGAGGGGATCCATGGTCACTGGATACAGGGGACCCAGTAGGAGAGACAGCAGCTGAGGCAGTTCTAAAGAGGGCTGACACCTACCAGCACTGTCTGCTGCTGGGAGCCAGTCCTGCTGGGGACTGGTGAGCTGAATGCAGGGTCCACACACCTGCCCACTCTAACTGTAGGATGTACCATCCTACACTGCCAGACTCGCTCTATCGCCCTTGTTCTCCAGTCCAGGGTATCAGTCTTTGACATTTCCTGTGGCTCTTCCTCCATATTTAGTGATTGAAGAGACCCAAGGAGGGAAGACTAAATCTGAAGAAAAGGAGGGGGCAGCCACAGGGACTGATGCTCAAGAGCTTTCCTAGGGGATAAAGACCACACACAGCCTGGAGGCATACCCGGGATGGCCACAGCTAGGGAGAGCAATCACTCCTCTTTCCTGGGTGATGGATGCTTGGTATGTTAGACTCAGGTACCCAAGCTGGTAGTCACCCAGGATGAAATCACAGGTAATAGATGACTAACTGAAAAAAAAATAATAATAATGAACTTTGCTGCAAGAATGGCATGATCTCAGATATACAGAGCTGTGTGTGTCTATATACTCAGTCGCTCAGTCATGTCTGCCTCTTTTGCAACCCTTCCGGGCTTCTCTGTTCATGGGATTTCCCAGGCAAGAATACTGCGGCAGAGATTGAATCTGTGTGCCCTGCATTGCAGGGGAATTCTTTTCCACTGAGCCACCTGAGAAGTCCCTGTGTGTGTCTAGGCATATAAAGAAATCAGAAAAAATAAACGATTCCATTCACCATAGGGATGACCCTGACAAATGGTCAAAAGAGAAGAAATGTATGCTGCAGAGTAATACACAGAGATTCCCTTTCAGTGAAAAACAGTCAAACAACAAGAAAGTGAAACTGAAGTCGCTCAGTCGTGTCCGACTCCTTGCGACCCCATGAACTGTAGCCTACCAGGCTCCTCAGTCCATGGAATTTTCCAGGCAAGAGTACTGGAGTGGGTTGCCATTTCTGTCTCCAGGGGATCTTCACAACCCAGAGATCGAACCTGGGTCTCCCGCATTGTAGGCAGATTCTTTACCGTCTGGGCCAAGACCCCACCATAACAGTATACACACCTGTAGTAGTTGTATGGACAAAGGAAAAGATAAGGAAGGATGAATTTTAGGCTATAAACATTAATCCCAGGGTGTGGAGATGCTATTCGCTTTCCACTTGTCTTTTTGTATCTCTGCACGATATTGATTCACATGTTTAAGCAAGGAAGAATTACCATCGTAATTTTGAAAAATCAAATAAGAAATACATTTTAAAAAAATTATTAACATGGTGCTATTCATGGTAACTATTCATTCTCTGTCTTCCTTGCCCTCTTAGAAATCAGCTCCTAATTGCCCATTTGGGGTTGCTCAAAGAGGAAAATTTAATTTAAGGCTGACATTCTTCTATGCCTTCTCCATCATTAGAAAATAACAATTTTAGTGTTATTCCATATATGACATATATTTGCCACGAGTACACATCTGCCACTAAAATCCATAAAAATTATGCAATACATTCTGCGTTCAGATGGCAATATTGTGAATTATCTGCTGTTTGCTATTATGCATGACCATGCCTCTCTCTGTTACCGTGATAATGAAAGCTGACCGTCCCAAGCCAGTTCCCAATTATCCTGGCATGTACACATGAAAAGCCCAGAGAAGCCAAAACTCAACTTCTCACCACATCTGCTGACAAGAAGTCAGAGGGTTGGTTTCCAGTTTCTTCCCTCTTTCCCTGCTCCTGGCTACCCCTTGGGAGAGGTGCTCCAGAGGGCAGGGGCCATCACAGCACGGAGGATGAGGACACAGAGCCTCCACGTCATCTATAAACTGGACGGCTCTTCTCCATCTGGTTGGCCCTGGGGATTTGCTCTTGCCATCTCATCAGCACCCGGGCACGGACCATAGGCATTCCTCAAGAGTTAACTCAGCTGTCAGAGTTGAACCAAGAGTTTAATTGACACTGGCTACCAGGTGTGGCTTCTAAAATGTAATTCAACTTTTATGAGCTCCAAATACGGAGAAGGCAAGACAGAGAGACTCAGTCCTTCCTGGACTCCAATGTCACATGTTAGATGTTATGTCAGAGCTGCCTGCTAAGTTTGCAGAGTGAAGAGGGAGTGACTGGGCAGGGAGGAAAGTCTGGAAAAGGGAGTTTGGGCAGAAGGGGCCACCAGAGCAAGCCTGGTAGGACAAATAGCCCCAGGAAGATGGGCCATCCAGGCAGAACAATCTACAAGCAAGGGAAGATAGGTGGGACATGCTTGTGACTAAGCTCAGTAAAGCCCAAGTTAACCCTTTCAGGGCAGGGTTGGGAGGAAAGGGGCTTCCCAGGTGGTGCAGTTGGTAAAGAATCTGCCTGCTAATGCAGAAGACGAGGGTTCAACCCCTGGGTTGGGAGGATCCCCTCGAGTAGGAAATGGCAACCCGCTCCAGTATTCCTGCCTAGAAAATTCCACGGACAGAGGAGCCTGGCAAGTCTATGACTCAAATGGTCACAAAGAGTAAGACAGGAGTAAGCCACTGAATACAGCACAGCACTAACCCTTGAGGGATGATGGAACTGATGGCTGACATAGCCACATAGCCGTCAGCCAAACATCACCTCACTCACACACCAGGAGCCTGTCTTGTGTTATCTTAAAAAGATCCCCTTTACCTCAGAAACCTCACATCAGTCCTTCTTCCTCACACCAGCTTATCAACTGATTATTTTTTCCCACCACACCCCTTATTCTGTTAGTGACAATGGATTTAGATTTTGACTTTAGCTTTCCCTCCAATTGGCTAGTTGCCAGGAATTACAACCACCACCACCACAGGGATAGTTAACATTGATTGCTTACTCTAGGCCAGGGGCTGGCAATCTTGGCAACCATCCTTCGAGAATGGTAGCATTTATTATCATCCCCATTTTTCAGATGAGGAAACTGAGGCTCAGGTGAACTAATACACAAGGTCTTACAACAGGTTAAGTGGTGGAGCCAGGATTCAAACATAGATCTGATTCTATGAAGCCATATTCTTGACTACCAAGCTGCAACAACCTTCCCTAAACTGTACTTGGTCTGTTCACACTGAGAACCAGGGCAGGAGCCACCAGACTTAGTCTGTTAGAGGGCAAGACAGTAAATATTTTCAGCTCTGTGACCCATACAGCCTCAATGACAACACTCCAACTCCAGCCTTTTCTCATGAAAGGGGCCACGGGTAACACATACAGAAACAGCATGGCTATGTTCCAGCGTCACACAAGGCTTGTTTCACTTACACAACAAGGTGACGGGTTGGACTTGGCTGCTGGAACTATCAGCTCCTAACCTACAGCAGTCTGGTTCATTCCTTCAGCCAACATGGACCGAATGTCTACCTTGTATCTGGCATGTTCTAGATTCCAGGTAGAGGGAGAACCACACCAGGGAGCTTAAATCCTAGTAAAGATCTGTTTCACCTTTGCCTGATAAGACTGATTCCTGACCTTGGTCCACTTCTCGCTTCCCTTAGACCTATGGCTCTCAACTCATACTTGATATCACCTGGGACCTTGCAGAACAACCAGTGCCTGGGCCCCATGCCCCAGAGATTCTCATTCAATCAGTCCGGGGAGGGCCCAGGTACTGATAATTTTACAGGCTTCCCAGGTGGTGCTGGGTTGAGATCTGCTTGGGGAGCTGTTGGCCTCCTGTTTTTTCCACTTATTTATGATCTGAAATAGGGGAAGCCTCCCTGCTTTGAGTTATAAAATCCATCTCATAGGATTGTCATGAGGATAAAATGAGGCTACAAGCTTTTCAAACATGAGGTATGACTGTCGTGCCATTATCATTCAGCTTTAATGCTGGGTCCTACATCAGTGATTTCCCTCTCCAATTTTGACCTCAATTCTTTGAACCAAGGTAGAGTTTCGGACTTCTAATCCAAGCTCTAGTGGTGGCTCACTAATAGCCCGGGTTCATGGGTGAGCGAGTGGGTGGCGTTTTTCTTTAGGCTAGTGGAGCCTCGCATGGCCCTGCCACTTGTCTGGCACGGGGAGCGCTGATCTGTGCCCCATTTTTGTAGTGAAGGTCTCCATCTCCATCTTCACTGTTGCGAAGCCTTGGATAAGTGGCTTATTTACTTTGACACATGGACAAATGTCCAAATCCAGGCACTTTTAAGAACTAGAAAGTGAAGGGCATTACCATTTTGCTGAACACTGATCAGTGTGCTACATCTTTGCCATATACTAATTTCATTTCACCTTCAGAACAACCCTTTAGAACACTTACTGTTCTCATTTGACAGGTGAAAAACTCAGAGAGGCTGAACAGCTTGTGACCCGATGGTTCCAGGACTGGACTCACACCTGAGTCTTGTTGATTCTGAAGCTCTTTGCACAGACCCGTGGGGCATCCTTCAAATAATTCAGCTCCTCTGTAGCCAGGATTCAAAGAGCTACCCAACCCCATCAGGTTTATTTTTCTCTTTCCTTTTCTTTTTCTGAAGCAGGTGGGGGGTTAGGGGGGACCCAGAAAGAACCCCACAACACCTGCTAATGCCCATAGTCTGACAGCCTCGCTTAGCACTAGCAGGATGACCCACAGGTCCAGAGAAAAAGGCATTCCCTCCCTGCACAGCATTCGGATGGTGCAGTTTTATAACCTCATAATGAAACAAAAAAAAAAAACAAACAAACCAAAAAAATGTGAGGAGAGAGTTTGGAGAAATAGATACTGCCAGGAGTGAGGAATTCACTGACCCCCAATCTGGGCCATCTCAAGAGAAGTTGGCCACTGGCTGAGTCTCTTAAAAGCTGAAAAGTCATCCCAGGCCACAGTTAAAGAGAGAGCTTGAACAAAACAGAAACAAATGTGATCTTCAAAGTCTTAAATGTCAACTTGAAGGATAACTGAGAAGCACTGAGATGGGCCAAGAGAACCTGCAGCTGCTTTCCCCACATCAGATGGTCCTTCAGTCCTCTGCATCGGCCACCCCATAGGGCTAGGCGGCGTGCCCACTGGGGGAGGGGGCAGCCTCCCCAGCCCATACCTGCCAAGCTGTTTACAAATGGCTAAAGCTTCCATCTTTACCACCCATCAGAGTCTCCCCTCTCACCCTGAGGAGCAGTGATCATCTCTGACCTGGGCCTTGTCCTTCAGGCTGCCTTTGCTTCTTGATCTTCCCGCCCCACTCCCACCTTCCCACCCCATCCATACAACCGGCTCCGTTGCCCTCCTCCCTCTCAAGAACTCAAACATGAAAGTGATTTCCGGGCCAGATATCCAGGATGCCTGGTTTCCCCTCCCAGCCCTCAGGATAACAGAGCAGCCACACTCCTGGATAATCCCAGTGGCTACTGTTTCTAGAGGGAGGAAGTAAGGGTGACCTGAGCCCTTGAATTTCCACCCAGGTGTCTTCAAGAACGGAAAACAACACAGCCAGATTTGGAGAGAGGTCCTTTCCAAACCACGTGGTGGCTGATGGCTAAAAAAAACTAGAAAATAGACCTTTATGAAAGGTCTACAACATTCCTCGCTGTTTTAGCCCCTTTGCAAAAGTACCATGCTTGTAACAACCCTGAGAAGTAAGTATCATTCTCGTTTCACAGGTGAGGGAACTTAAGCTCGGAAAGAATAAGTAATGTATCCCAGGTTACTGCTTCCCTGGTGACTCAGTGGGAAAGAATCCACCTGCAAAAAGGAAATGCAGGTTCCATCCCTGGGTGAGGAAGATCCCCTGGAGAAGGAAATGGCTATCCACTCCAGTGTGGTTGCCTAAAGAATCCCACGGACAGAGGAACCTGGCGGGCTATAGTTTATGGGATTGCAAAGAGTGACATGACTGAGCTCGCATGTCCAGGTTACTAATTCTCTTCAGGCAGATTGCTCTGATGTCAGTCCTCTTTCCATTGTGCCAGGCTGCATCTGAAGTCCAGAGCTAAAGGACACCAGATCCTTGAAGACAGAGACTCTAGTTGTGGAGACTTAGGTCAACTGCTGTCAAAGCAAAGGACTCCTTCCAAGTGGTTCTTTCTGCCAGGTGCCTTTGACCTTTCGACCTTCTGGAGAGCCTGAGATTGCACCCTAAGTATTCTGGTCTCAGAGATGACCAGTGAGCTGGTCAGAAGCTTGAGCTGATAGACAGGCCAATGAGAAGGCTTCCATATCAGCCCAGGCATCAGTGGCCTGAGAATCTGGTAAAATGTTTCCCTGAGCAAACTCTACAGCGTCAGGATCTCACTGTCCCTCCAGAGAGGATGACGAAAGAACTGTAAGGCCAGATCTCAGCCTCAGCTGTCCCTGAGGGGTCCTGTGCTGGGACAAGAGGCCACTTTAGACTCCAAAATTTTTTTTTTTTTTTTCAGCAAGCTCCAGGAGATAGTGAAGGACAAGCCTGGCATGCTGTAGTTCATGGAGTCACAAAGAGTTAGACATGACTGAGCGACTGAACAAGACTCTGGGATAGGTCCCCTCCACCCTTGGATAGTCAGTCTACTTGTACGTGGTGGGAATGAGCGGGGACGTTTGACGTTTCAGTCGTTACTTCCATCAGCTCCACTGTGAGGCCAGCCCCTGCCTCACTGATTATCTCTGCATCTTCCTGACCACCTACACTTCACCCTGCCCTCTTCTTTATCCCTGGATTCCAGGCTCTTCAGTCATGGCAACAGTTTAACCTGTTTTGTGTCAAAAAAAATAAAAAGAAAAGAAAAAACTTTGTGACGGGGCTGGGGAAGAAGACTGGGGAGGAGACTTTTTTCCACAGAAGGCACTGGCCTTTCAAACTCTCCCACAATCACCAAAACTAAAACCCTCCACCCCCACTGGCCTTTCTCCTGGTCCACCCCCTCCCCGCCGCTTACACCCTCCCCCTTCCTGAACTCCTCACTCTCTTCTCAGTTCTGAGGTCCATGAGAAGTTTCTCTCATCTTTTTGTCCTGATGGGGGCATGAGTATTCCCTCAGCATCTGAGGATCTGGAGGAAAAACCCTGGAAACGCAGCTAGGAGTTAGGAGCTGGACTGTGCAGACCAGGGAACCAGACAATAATAGCACAGTTGTTGTTGTGTTTTTTTTTTTTAATGGAGAGATGAAGGTCGATGCAGCTCCCAGAGCAACCGAGAAATGGCCCGTTTATGCCTCCAGGCCTGAGGCCACGACCATCCCCACGCAGTCGCCAGTGCATAAACAGGCTCCTATACATGCATCTCGCAGCGGGTACCCCACTCCCCCTTTACAAGCACTTTTGTTTAGAAGGCCATTAGCGTGAGTTCCTCCTCCTTCAGTGCCCTCAAGTTAAAGGAGTCTAGAGCTGACTTGCTGTCTGTTCAGTCTCTTAGAGCTCTTCTCGAGGGGTCAATTTGTAAAATTTCTAAAACCCTTCCCAAATCTTCAACTTCCTGTGGGTCCGTTTTTTATATTCACATTTCCTCTCTGTCCCCCCCCCCTTTTTTAAATTCTCTCCTTTTTTCTAGGACACAAGGAGAGTCCAGTAATCTTCCTCCCACCCAAATATTGCAGGTTGGTTCTATTGCAAAATAGAAAACCACAGACCCGGTAGGATGACGCTGAAAGGGCTCTCTTTGTGGTCACTGGTTTGCTGAACAGCTATGGATATCCAGTGTGTACACTGGGCAACCCCCGGCTGGCGAATCCATACTGCCCTGCTTCCTCCCACATTCAAAGAGCACAATTTCCCCTCTAAGACCTAGGGAAAATCCATTCCCTTCTTCACCCAACTTTTCAGAGAAACTCAAGAAACTGACACCAAACTTGGAAGGAGGAGGGGGACACAAAACCTGAAACTATTTAAAGATAGAAAGTTGCTCTCTTTCCCTTGTAGGTTTCAAGGAAAGTCTCCAGGGACTCTTTCCTGGAGAGGTGTTCCCCCTCGTCCCACCCCGTCTTCCTAGGGACTTTGCAAAACCACCACGGGACTGTGGAAAAGTGGCCAAGGCAGAGAGAGAAGAGTTAAATCAAGCCCAGACCTCAACAATCTGTGTTCAATTTTGATAAAAATCTCTCTCCCTCTCCCCCACCACCCCCCTTCCTCCACCCCACAACTCAGACATGTCTCTTTATGTTACGAGCTTGCATCTTGTTTGGGGGCACCGAGGGGCTCCCAGAAAACCCCCATCGGCCCCCACAGTGGGCACATGTGGCAAACACATCCCTTCCACTCTCCGGCACGGCTGGACACACAGTCCTGCCCACCACCTCCTTCTCCTCCCCCTTGCAGTTACCTGCTTCCAGCCCAGCTCCTTCGTTCGGGTTAAGTCAAAGCCCCATTGCCCCGCGCTGTCAGGGCCCCAGCAGGCGGGCCGACGGGCAGCAGCCGCAGGTGCTGGGATTTCAACTCAGGACGCCTTTCCTGGGACGCTCCTTCCCTCTCCCAGGTCCCGCTGCTTCTGAGAGCAAGCAGCTCTCCGCTCCCCCCAGCCTAGCCTGCTGGCCAGGGGCCAGGCTTGCAAGTGGGAGCTGGGGGTGTGTGAAGAGTTAAATCACCCGAAGGCAGGCACAAGCCAACCGGGAAAAGCCACCACCAAAAAGTTGTCCGTTTGGGGGTCACCGGCTCTGTCTGCCCACTTACGACAAAAAGGAATCGGATTTCAAAGCCATAAACTTTTTTTTTTAAGTTTTCCGAAGACATTTCCTGTGTCCAGATGTGCCCATCCAGACAGACCCGACACGCACATCACACCCGCCGGCACCGACGCGCTCGCAACCCCCGCCCTCCCACCCCGGAACCCCGC
>SJYC01064712.1:0-10422 GCA_006408675.1 Madoqua kirkii | reverse complement strand
GACGTCAGGCGTCTTGGAGCGGGATATTTATGGCCAGGATACTCTGCATTTTCCCTAGGTAGAGTTCTGATTGCAGTTCCTTGGGATTTGTAATTTTCACACTTTCAGACAGAATGCAGCGGAGGGCGGGAGGAGAACGCAGCCGGCCGGGCGAGGCAGACAATGAGGGTAGCTGTTTTCCAACTCTGGCAAAGAGCCTTCTCACGGCTTCCTCTGTTCTGGAAAGAGAGAAGGGGTCAAGGAGGCAGGAGTAGTGACCTGAGGCGGTAGGTTTCTCCTCGTTTCTCTCCTGGTCCGAGCGGGCTGGGAGGTCAGGTGCTCGGGCCGGGGGAGCCCTGCCCTTCCACCAAGTTCCTTCACGCGATACTAAGTCCCCGGAAGGTGTTAGGAAAGGAGATAAATCAGAAAGAACAGAACAGCTAATTAGAAGCCCTGGTCCACACCCTAACAACTTTTCCATTTCTTCTTTGGGAGTGGGTGCATTAAAAAAAAAAAAAGTTTATTTTTATTTAATTATGTTCCACACTCCCTGCCCTTGTATAGATTTTCCAACTCAGTACCAGTCAATTCATCTTACTTCATTGCTTACATATAGAGTTTGAGCCATTTATAATAGTCCTTATTCATACTGTATAAAATGGCTTTTAATTTCTTTCTTTCTTTTTTTTCTCCCTTAAATGTGATTGTGATCCATCTCCTTGTCTGGACGAAGTTGCCTTAGTCAAGAACAACAGTCTCCTCCATGACTGGCACCTTCATCAGGATGGAGTCTGGGTTGTTTCACTTTCCCAGGAGTGAGCAAGCAGATGGAGCCCCCGCTGGGTGATGAGCCAGATGGAGTTTTCTGGCTGTTCAGGTCTGGATTCTGGATTCTGATGGTTGTCTATTTCTCTACCTAGCTGAAGAGGTTTGGGGACATGGCTTGGTTTAATGACCATCTTTCCAGAGTAGAGAAAAGAAGAGAGCATAATGCTTTATCCTACTTGGTGCCCAAGGTTTGGAGAATGAACTGAAAAATGAGATGCATAGGATGCAAATCGCGTGTTCAGTTGGATAACATAAGTGTGTAGGTATTCAACTCCCCATTAAGGAGAAGGAGGCTAACCACAAATCATCACTAAAACAACACAGCTCTAGCGCACATTCTGTTAGCCCAGCTGGGGTAAAGGTGGGAGTGTGTCTTAACCACAGTTACAGAGCAACAGGGACTCAAGGACTTGGAATGTGTTTACCCCTTTGGCACCAGCTGGTTAGGGCTGATTGCCAGAAGGAGCCAAGTCTTGGGACTGGGCCTCTTGGTGGGAGACAGCCAAGATGTTTTGGTCCAAGCCACAGAGAGCTCTGAGCCCTGCTGTTTGGTCACTGTCTGGCTGCCCTCCTGAGCATCATACCCCCACAGCAACATCTCTCCATTCCTTCCTCCCATCAGGGTTCCAAGGTGAACTTGGCTTTGTGGTGGACACAGCACCTTGGCTTCCAAAATCCTCTTCTCCCTTGCCTTCCTCAACTAAAGAAACTGGAGGTCTACAATAGTCACCATCCCAGACACCCTTGTAACTAGAGATAGCTGTGAAACCCATCTCCATCCAGTGAGGGTGGCATGCGGAAGGCAGGGGTCAGCTTCCACAAATATTCTTTAAGAAAAAGTCAGATTCAGATGGCATGCCCCTTCAACCCCTTGACAGCCCCTATTTCTCCTTTCTCCATTTCTTCTCTCTTAGGACAGAAATATGATGTCTGGAGATACAGCAACCATCTTGCAACCTTGAGTACAAAAACCACTCATTTAAGAATGGTGGAGCGGGAAGGTAAAAGGAACTGGGGCCCTTGATGACATCTGTACATGGCTGAACTTTCCTCTGACTTCTTGTCAGGTGAGAAAAAGAAACTCCTATGTGTTCCTGTTATAATAGTCATCTTATGTTTTTCTTACAGCCAAACATAATTTTACCTGACATATTTCCATCAATCCACCAAAATACAATATTGGAACGATTCCTGAACATTAGCTCACAAGTATGATGATTCCTTTCAACCTTATGTGTGCTTAGTCCCTCTGTCATGTCCAACTCTCATTGACCCCTGTAGCCGCAGAGGTGGACTATAGCCCATCAGGCTCCCCTGTCCATGGGATTCTCCAGGCAAGCATACTGGAGTGGGTTGCCATTTCCTCCTCCATTTAACCTTGTACTGACATTACTATTTATAGTTTTCAAGGCCTATCTGCATATATTCCCCAGCAAACTTCATAATTTGGAAAAGTATCACAATAACCTCCATTTTTCATAAAAGAAGCCAGATTTAATAGATATCCTGCCCAAGGTCACACAGACTACAAAATAAGGGACCCTTGAACCCTAGCTGAGTTCTTCCAACTCCTGCTGCTGCTGCTGCTGCTGCTGCTGCTAAGTCGCTTCAGTCGTGTCCGACTCTGCGACCCCAGAGACGGCAGCCCACCAGGCTCCCCAGTCCCTGGGATTCTCCAAGCAAGAACACTGGAGTGGGTTGCCATTTCCTTCTCCAATGCATCAAAGTGAAAAGTGAAAGTGAAGTCGCTCAGTCGTGTCTGACTCCTAGCGACCCCATGGACTGCAGCCCACCAGGCTCTTCCGTCCATGGGATTTTCCAGGCAAGAGTACTGGAGTGGGTTGCCATTGCCTTCTCCGACTCCAGTTCTGCATATTTTCTGCAACACCTTAAATAATAAAACCACAAAGCCCAGTGAAGATACCTAATCCATACTAAGTCTATTTCAAACAAGATACAAGAGACTGAAAGTAAATTCTGGAACTAGAAAGTGCCATAGTCCATGTGGGGAATTGAGTCCAGTCCATCGTCTCCCCAAATCCCCCTCACCTTCCAGCTACCCTCTGATATCCTTCCCTGAATCCCCATCATTGCTCTTGCTAAGGTCACAAGACCTTTTAGTAGAATCAAGTCTTGGCATCTTCATGGTCATGCCCTGTGAGATGCTTAGAGCATCTCTTTTTTGAAGCACTCCCCTCTTTTAGGGACATCTTAGCACAACAACTTCCCTTGGGTAGTTTCTCTTTCCGGTCGTTCTTCCACCTGACTGTGGATGTTCCCCAGGGATCTGCCAGCCACCTTCCTTCTCTTGCCGGTCACCAACTCACCTCATGCGATTTCATCCTTCCTTGTTAGTTCTACCACAGGCTCCGTGACTGTCTGGGAACGTCAACCATCGTCTCAACACCCAAATCTACATTCCAACCATTTTTCTCTCAATCTTAACCCTGCTTTTCCAACTGTTTTTGCCCAGCATATGGTGAGTAGTAAATAAGTGGTATATGTTTTAAATTATTATTGTAAAAACGATGCAGAGAAGTGACTAAAGCATAAGAGGATTTTGTTACTGACTCACTTCTAGGATCAGGAGCTTTGGTGTGATCATCTTCCCTTGAAGATCACCCCACAAGCCAATCCACTTGTCTCCAGCCATAAGGAAATGAGGCAGAATTAATAGAAGTTAGCAGGAGCAGACCCTATAAAGAGGCAGACCTAATGAGAAATAGCCTCATTAACTCCTTTTTACATGTATATGTATGGCTGAGTTCCTTTGCTCTCCATCTGAAATCATCACAACATTGTTAATCGGCTAGACTCCAATATAAAAAAAGGTCTGATAAAATTAAAATGTCAAAAAAAGAATTTATTCCTTTTGGAATTAACTCTTTTTAGAGTAGCCTCATTAACTTCTTCAGGCAAAGTGAGAGTCAGAAGGGATTAAAGATGAGGTGAGATAGGGCCAGTCAATCCTAAAGGAAGTCAGTCCTGAATATTCACTGGAAAGACTGATACTAAACCTGAAACTCCGATACTTTGGCCACCTGATGCAAAGAGCTGACTCATTGGAAAAGACCCTGATGTTGAGAAAGATTGAAGGCAGGAGGAGAAGGGGACAACAGAGGATGAGATGGTTGGATGACATCACAGACATGAGTTTGAGCGAGCTCCGGGAGTTGGTGATAGAAAGGGAAGCCTGGCGTGCTTAGGGTTGGAAAGAGTTGGACCCGACTGAGCAACTGACCTGAACTGAACTGAGACAGAGCTGGAGACTTAGAGGTGGTAGGTGGGAAGCATGAGGAGGATGGGATCAAGGGAAGAGGCTGTGTATTAGAATATTCCAGGTCTAAGGAGAGGAGGAAGAAAAACTCCATCCCTCCCCAGGTAAGCTTACTCAGGTTCTACTGGGAAGAGGAGCAGGTGAAGCTTATAAAATACATGGCTCTCCATGCTGAGACTGTTTTGAGATTATTGAGTCTTGAAGACTCCATAAAGTGGGAGGGGCCCTTCCGAGATCGTCTGTTTTCCCCCTACCCCCAACAGGATTGCATTTGGAACCCTAATGTAGGGAGGGTGGAGGGTAATCGCTCATGCTCAAGACTGCCCCAAGGGTGGGGGTGGGACCCATCTTTTTTCACCTGTCAGCCACCTGTATATCCCAGGAATATGGCTCTGTGTGGCTCACTGCTCATCTAGAAAATTCCACCTGCTTCCAAAGGGACCCCCAAACAATTCAGCAAGCTTGTCCCTGCATCCAAAGCCAACTGTACACTTTCAAGGCCCGGCTAACTCGCGAGAGAAGTAGGCATCACAGAAGCCCCTCCTTGCCCACTTTCCAGGGCCAGACCTCCTGGTCCTATACCACACGGGCCCCAGGAGCACTCAGCAAAGACCTTGTAAAGGATCAGTGAGAACCCCATGAGTAGCCATCCAATCAGTACAAAATTGCCTTCCCCAATTCACACTGACAGGCTAAAGAAGATGGTGATAAGAACTCAGGTGTTGGAGACCCTGGTTAAATCCCCACCTTGCCTCCCACTGCTCTGTGAGCTGCCTATGACAGGTAACTTTCTGAAGCTTAGTGTTTGTGATGGTTAATTTTACATGTCAATTGCCTGGGCCACATACCCAAGTATTTGGTCAAATATTATTCTGGATGTTTTCATAAGGGTGTTTTTTGGATGAGATTAACATTTAAATTGAGGAACCTCAATAATATAGGTGGGCCTCATTCAGTCATCTGAAGGTCATAATAGAACAAAGGGTGACTTCCAGGATTCTCCCAGCGGATAACATCTCAGACTTGAACTGCAGCTCTTCCCTGGATCTCCAGCCTGCCAGCCTACCACAATTAAATGAGCCAATTCCTAAAAATCTACCTGTCTATCTATCTATACACACACACACACATGCACACATGCACCCAACCACCACCCCCTCATTGGTTCTGTTTATCCAGAGAACCTTGACTAATACAGTTTCTAAACAATAACATGGGATGAAGAACATTCCATCCCTAAAGGATTGTTGACAAGGTTAAACGAGGCAAATGGGTTGAAAGCTCCTACTCCAGTGAGTTCTTCTAGGACTGGGGAGAGAGAGGAACCCTCAGAGTTGTGAGGTCCCTCTCATCCCACCCCTGAGGCCATCAGAATCCACCTTTGGACCCCAGGCTTTGCTCAGGAAAATGCCAAACTCTATCTCAAGGGTGCTGGTAATGCCGAGAGGGCAGAAGGAGGCTGTGTACACTGGCCCAGTCCAGCACAGATATATAACACCTCCGGCGTTTTGATCATGGACCATTCTGTCTCTTTCACTTACATTTAGGGGTATAGTCTCCATTGATTAGAACCAGCTTCCTGAACTTCCATTATCCAACAGTAACTTTTTTTTTCAAACTTTTTATTTTGTACTGGGGTATAGCCGATTAACAAACAATTGTTCTGATAGTTTCAGGTGAACTGCAAAGGGGCTCAGCCATGCATATACATGTACCCATTCTCCCCTAAACTCTCCCATCCAGGCTGTCATGTAACACTGAGCAGAGTTCCACATGCTATACAGTAGGTCCTTGCTGGTTATCCATTTTAAATTTAGCACTTATCCAATAGTAACTTTTAAGACTACAGCTAAGAAGGAAGATCAGGTTCCACAATTTCTTCCTGGAAAGGACATGAAATTAGGACGTGAACTGCCTAAAAGATATTTTAGGTTCTCATCATGGTGTGAGGTTGTAGAATGGCCTCAGAGTATGGCATCAGTAAAAGCCTGGTGTCTAACCCCAGCTCAAGATCTTACAGCTCATTAAGAGCATCATTTAGTTTCTCTGGAAAAATATGGAATAATAGGAGGATCAAGCCCATGGTGCCGGAGTGAGGACTGAATTGCAGAATGTTTGTAATTATAGATGGCCATTATTCCTACAAGCCTCTTCCTCTCTGTGCCCTTTTCCATCTCCACCCCCACCCCCCACCACACACAGCTCTTCTCTTAGTTAATACCAAGAATGCACTTAACATTAATGTACAATTCACCAGATTCCTGGCACCTAGCTCTCTGCAAATATCTTTGCCTGGAGTTAAGAAACTTCCCCTGGCTCGGACATGACCACACCAAATAGGCAGCAATTGGAAAATTGGGCCCATAAAAGCCGTCTCCTTCCGAGACGCAGGACAGCATTTTTGAGAAGCCTGCTCAGGTTGTTTGCAGCGGCTTTGAGGGTCGGCTCTGCTGCCTTGCCTACGTCAGAACCCTAAGTGTTTAACCACAAGACACACAATCCTGGGACATCGTGGCGGCAGCCGTCCACCCCTACAGCAAGGCAGGCCGTGCATGCTTCTAATCCAGTATGTGCCCCTACTCCCATCCCCAGCAGAGGCCAGACAGGCTCCACACCTGGCCACATGTGGGATGGGATATGGCCCAGTGTGCAGAGTACTTCCACGGCTGAGAAAGGGGGTGGAATACCTTCCTGACCCCACTAGACAATATGTGATCTGAGTCTAGGGTCCTCAGCCTGAGGAAGGGCCATGCCCACTGGTAGCCACAGCAGCTTATGTTATTTCTGGAGGCGGAGTCCTTGCAGTCGGGGCTGCATACAAACTCCCATGATGGTCTCACCTTCGGTAGCTCAAGACTCTTTGAAGAATCATGCTCAGGGCTGAGTGCTGCAATCAAGTTCAAGGTGAAACTGTCTTTTGAAATGTTTGAGAGAAAGAAATCTTCCCACCTGATCTATACTGGGAATGGAGATGCGGAAAACACACACACACTCATTTTTCTCTGTTGAAGAATAAATGGAGGCTGCTTAGAATTGTCAGGTCTGTGTGACTTTGGGCTGGCACATGTGTGTGTATGCAACTGAGCAGGGACCTGGGGGGTGCCCAGGGACATCAGAAGAAGCATAACACGTTTCATCATTCAGTGGTTTTGTCTTTTAAAGGAAAGACCTTAAACATGGTAAAGTGATGATGTTAGGAATCTGTTCGTAATTACCACTCAGTAACTTGGCAATCTGTTTTATCCCATTCATTTCTTTTGGAAAGTTCTCAGCAACTCATCTCTTCAGCTGTGTGTACACAATCATATGCAGAAATAAAGAAAGAGAAAACCCACCCTGGTTGCCTTTGGAAAAAGCAAGGACATCCTCCTGCAGATAGTCATGAGCACAGATTTTTAGATATTTTGGAGGAGTTTCATAAACACAAAATAGGCATATTTGATGGATACATATATGTGGTTTTGGACTCTAGTGTAGGGACTTTTTCTTACTTTCTTTAAAAGAAAGAAGCAGGAGCAGAAACAGCAGCAAAACTTCACAAATACTGTTTATTCACTTATCCTGCTAAGTCTCAGGCATGGTGATAAGCCCTGGAGATGCAAAGTTGCATGGGATGGGGTTTCCATCAATTAGGATTTTAATCTAGTGGGAAAGAAAGCTCAGCTTCCTGCAGGTTAAAAAAATAAATGAAAGCACATGAAACTTTCAGAATCACAGTGGATCGAATGAGCGAAGGTCAGTAGTAGATTGCCTGCCTTTGAATGAAGAAGAAAATACCCTTCCTTTCCACTGGTAACTTCCAGGCCAATTGTGATTCCAGGCCAAAATGCAGTTTCCAAAATGCATTCTATAAAATGCTAATTCCTTTCAATTGGCTTGCCAAACAAGGCAGAGGGAGTATTTTTCATGATCAAATAAGCTAAAAAAAAAAAACCTGTATATATTCTACCCACCTCCACACACAAACACACCTTGAAACTTCACAGTGCCTGTTAGCATATGGAAAGTTCTAGAAGGTCCACAGCAAAGAGATCTCCAGAAACTTAGGTCGGCACAGTGTTCCCCAAAGTTCTTTCCTCACAGGACCTGTTTTTCACATAACATCTATGAACATCCCGTAACTTTCAGAAACATTGTTTAGTCTGAAGGGGACCAGAAGAAGTCTCTAAAAATAAACACAAGTGTAATGGGATGCTGAATCGGAATTTTTAGTGAGGCAGCAAGATGCAATAGATAAGAAATTCTCAAATAATATTTCATAGTGAGAAGCAGATTTTCAAAAGGAAGTATCTGGGAAGTGCTTTCATGCCTCCAAAAACTCCTTCCGATAAAAAGAATCAGAAGCATGAAAGTTGAGAAAAAATATAATGAGGAAGATTTCTCTGAGACGCCTGCACCAAAATTCCTTCCCTTTACCCCCCTCAGTGAGAACAGCTTGAGGGGGATGACTCAAGGACCTAAGTGCTTCCTGAAGTTGGGAATTGTGGACAGTGTCAGACTCCAGCCTGGAAATATAGAAAGCAAGACACAGATGGTAAATTGATTTGGTGGTGGATCAAAGGAGAAAAGTTGCTTTATTGGGAAGGCTGGCACTCTACGTTTGCGAGGACAGGGGTTAATACATGTGTCCTGACAACCATATGTGGGCCACATGGGTGAGAAAGTGAGCCAGGAGACATATCTAGACCTTATCAACCTGGAAGGACTGTGGACCCACGATATCAAGGGTTGGTATAGAGTGGGCCACTGGCAAACCAACGAAATGGGAGAAAATCAGCTGATGAAGAAAATGCACAGCCCATATCACGGGAGTTGCAGTTGGAGAGATCCAACTGAATAGTCTTTGAAGAACCCACCAAAGGCTCACAGGGAAAAGAGTCTGATGTATGCAAGCCATTTTGCAACCATGCCAATAAATTCTCTGCAGAAGAGGGGACTTCCACTATCACTGAGTAAGGAGATCAGCAAAACTTATCCCCCCACAAAGCAACTACAAAATGGGATTAAATTAACAAAGACAACCATTTTGAGACTATAGAAATCAATCAAATGCAAAAGACAGTCTGAAAAGTGTTCATATATGTTACATAATACTTTACAAACTGATGAACTTTGGGTAAGAATTTTGAAATTCTTTAATGTCCTGACTTGAGGCTGTGTGAAATCATTGACTTACCACTATACCAGGAAGATACAAGCATGATCTCTAGGAAGCCAAGCTTATAAATGAAAGTAAGGATATCAAAACAAAACTGATGATACCGCATAAACAGGTTGAAAACAAAAGTTTGGAGAAAAACAATACACGCTGCAACGGTGCAAACTGCATTCACAAAAAATCTAGAGTGGCTATTAATATCAGATAACATAGACTTCAAAAGCAGAAATGGTAGGAGGCAAAGAAGCATATTTCATAATGATTAGGTGGTCAAATTATCAGAAAGATATAATAAATAACAGCAGAACCTCAAAATACATAAAGTAAGAAGTGACACAATTGAAAGGGGAAATTGAAAACTCAATAATAACAATCAGGGACTTCACTATTCCACCCTCAAGAACTGATAAAATCACTAGACAGTAAACCAGAAAGGATATAGAAGACCTGAACAACTCTATCAACCACCTTGATATAACAAACACTTTGTATGTATATGTATGTGTGTCTTAAAGTCTATTTTGTCTGATACTATTTCCTTGTGACCAAACATCATACTTTGTATGACTTCAGAGTTTTAAAATTGTTTGAGACTTGTTTTATGGCCTAATTTATGGTCTTTGCTGGAGAAGGTCTCAAGCATGCTTGATAACCTGCAGCCATGGGATGATTATTTTATCATTAGGAAATTTATTTTCCTTGTCTAAAATTCTATTCCTAGTGTAGCACACCTGGAACATTCTCTAGAAAATACCATGGCCATGAAACAAGTTTTGATAGATTGTAAAGGATTAAAATCATACGAAAATGGCATCTGATCACAGATCATCTAAAGAAAATTAAAAAAATCAACAAAAGGAAATCTGGGAATTTCCAAATATATGGAAATTAAACAACATACATTTAAATATTCTAGATTGAAAGACTCAGTATTGTTGGCGATAAATTTGGCATTTATCCCCAAATTGATGTATAGATTCAATGCACTATCAAAAACTAAGCAGAGGTTATTTGTTTGTGTTTGGCAAAAAGTTACATTGACAAGCTTATCTTAAAATGTATATAGAAATGCAAAGGAACTAAAAAAAAAACAAATTTGAAAATGCAGGATGAATTTGGAGTATTTATATTACCCCAATTAAAAATTTACTATAAATTTACAATAATCAAGACTGTGTGG
>SJYC01064711.1:0-22372 GCA_006408675.1 Madoqua kirkii | reverse complement strand
ACAGAGGATGAGATGGCTGGATGGCATCACTGACTCAATGGACGTGAATCTGAGGGAACTCCGGGAGTTGGTGATGGACAGGGAGGCCTGGTGTGCTGTGATTCATGGGGTCGCAAAGAGTCAGACACTACTGAGCAACTGAACTGAACTGACACGAGAATCAGAGACAGAGCAACAAGGACACAATTCTGTCTCTTATACACATCTTGTGAAGAAAATATGTACAAATCATTTATCTATGTACAAATCATTTATCTGATAAAGGACTAATATTCAAACATATAAAGAACTCTTACAACTCAATAAGTAGATGACAAACAACCCAGTTTTTAAATCGGCAATATATCTGAACAGACATTTTGTAAGAGGAGATACACAGATGGCTACATAAAGAGATACTTAACATGATTGGTCATTAGGGAAATAAGAATTGAAATCACAATGAGATACCTCTATGCATCTGCTAGAGTGGCTACAATTGAGAAGACAGATAACAGTAAGTATGGAAAAAGTGAAATTTTCATACATTGTTGACAGGAATGTAAAATAGTACAACCCTTTTGGAAAACAGTTAGTATATTTCTTAAAAACTTAAATATAAATTTACCATTAGACTCAGAAATTCCTTTTCTAGGAAGAAAACCAAGAGAAATTAAAAAATGTATCCCCCAAAAGACATGTAAGCGAATTTACATAACAGCATTGTTCATAATAGCCCCAAACTGGAAATAACCCAAATGCCCATCAACTGATGAATGGGTAAATAAAACATGATGTATCCATAAAACTGAATACTATTCACTGATAAAAAGGAACAGATTTCTGATTCATGCCACAGTATGGATGATCTTTAAAACCTTCATGGTAGATTCCACGTATAAGTGATATGATGTGATATTTGCCTTTCTCTGTACCTCACTCAATATGACAGTCTCTAGGACCATCCATGTTGCCGCAAATGGCATTATTTCATTCTTTTTATGGCTGAGTAATAGTCCATTATATATATATGTACCATAGAAAACAAACTTAAGATTTATCCCCACCAGGGGTAGGGGGAAGGGATAAATTGGGAGATTGGGCTTGACATATACAAACATATATGCTGCTGCTACTGCTGCTAAGTCGCTTCAGTCGTGTCCGACTCTGTGCGACCCCATAGACGGCAGCCCATTAGGCTCCCTCATCCCTGGGATTCTCCAGGTAAGAACACTGGAGTGGGTTGCCATTTCCTTCTCCAATGTATCAAAGTGAAAAGTGAAAGTGAAGTCTCTCAGTCATGCCCAACTCTTAGCGACCCCATGGACTGCAGCCTACCAGGCTCCTCCATCCAGGGGATTTTCCAGGCAAGAGTCCTAGAGTGGGCTGCCATTGCCTTCTCTACACACATATATAATAGATAACTAATAAGGACCTACTATATAGCACAGAGAACTCCACTCAGTATTCTACAATGACCTATATGGGAAAAGAATCTAAAAAAGAAAGGCTGTATGCATATGTATAATTGATTCACTCTGATGTACACCTGAAACTAACACAACATTGTAAATCAACTCTACTCCAAAAAAAATCAAAATTAAAAACATTATGCCAAAGAAAGAATCTGACACAATGTGGTACATAGTGTAAGATTCCATTCATAGGAAATATCCAGAAAGGCAAATTATTTATAAAGACGGAAATCAGATCAGTGGTTGCCTTGGACTGGGGGAAGGAATAGGAGTTGACTGCAAATGGGCACTGGAGAAGGAAATGGCAACCCACTCCAGTGTTCTTGCTTAAAGAATCCCAGGGATGCGGGAGCCTGGTAGGCTGCCGTCTATGGAGTCGCACAGAGTCGGACATGACTGAAGTGACTTAACAACAGCAGCAAATGGGCATAAGAGAACTTTTGGGGGGTAATGGAAAGTTCTAGAAGAGTTAAAATCATTGTGGTTGCACTATTCTATAAATCTACTAAATATCACTGAATTATATACTTACAATGGGTGAATATTATAATATGCAAAATTGTTCTTTTATAAAAACACTTTCCTGCCTCTCCTACTTCCTCCCAACTTTAAACCTGAGGGAGGAGAGGAGTGGGGGAGAATCAGACCAGAAAGAAAAGAGAATGTAAACCACATCCTTTCCCCAAAGGTAAGCAGTTAGACTGCAGCTAATTTTAGCTGGGGAGGAGGTGGGTGTAGGGGGTTCAGAGAAAAAAAAAAGTACTCTGAATAAATTGAAGTGCTAATTAATGTACAGGATTGGATATTTTAAACCAAGTTTATGTTTTACTCTCTAACATAGTTATAGAACCTTCTATTGCCTACTTATGAACAGAAAAGTCACTTGACCTGAGATTTTACCTGGTGAGAGGTAAAATAAGCCACCTACCACATGGGATAAGATACTCGCCACATGGCAGGAGCGAAAGGTCAGTGGGGATCAAAGGTACAATTGATTTTATGATCATCCCCCATGAAAACGCTTTTAGCCTCTAGTGACTTAGACTGCAAGAGACCCAGCGAGTCCATTCTGAAGGAGATCAGCCCTGGGTGTTCTTTGGAGGGAATGATGCTAAAGCTGAAACTCCAGTACTTTGGCCACTTGATGTGAAGAGCTGACTCATTGGAAAAGACTTTGATGTTGGGAGGGATTGGGGGCAGGAGGAGAAGGGGACTATAGAGGATGCGATGGCTGGATGGCATCACTGACTCAATGGACGTGAATCTGAGGGAACTCCGGGAGTTGGTGATGGACAGGGAGGCCTGGTGTGCTGTGATTCATGGGGTCGCAAAGAGTCAGACACTACTGAGCAACTGAACTGAACTGACACGAGAATCAGAGACAGAGCAACAAGGACACAATTCAGCCATGTAACAAACTGCAGATTCAAAGTGTTTGGAGAACAGAAGAATTTTGAACTCAGGATCTTTTAGACCTGAGTTTGAGTCCTGGCTTGGCTATTTAATAGCTATGTGATCTATGGGTCAGGAGGCAACAGTTAGAACTGGACATGGAACAACAGACTGGTTCCAAATAGGAAAAGGAGTACGTCAAGGCTGAATACTGTCACCCTGCTTATTTAACTTATATGCAGAGCACATCATGAGAAACGCTGGGCTGGAAGAAGCACAAGCTGAAATCAAGATTGCCGGGAGAAATATCAATAACCTCAGATATTCAGATGACACCATGCTTATGGCAGAAAGTGAAGAGGAACTAGAAAGCCTCTTAATGAAAGTGAAAGAGGAGAGTGAAAAAGTTGGCTTAAAGTTCAACATTCAGAAAACTAAGATCATAGCATCTGGTGCCATCACTTCATGGGAAATAGATGGGGAAACAGTGGAAACAGTGTCAGACTTTTTTGGGGGGACTCCAAAATCACTGCAGATGGTGACTGCAGCCATGAAATTAAAAGACGCTTACTCCTTAGAAGGAAAGTTATGACCAACCTAGATAGCATATTAAAAAGCAGAGATATTACTTTGCCAAAAAAGGTCTGTCTAGTCAAGGCTATGATTTTTCCAGTGGTCATGCATGTATGTGAGAGTTGGACTGTGAAGAAAGCTGAGCACCGAAGAATTGATGCTTTTGAACTGTGGTGTTAGAGAAGACTCTTGAGAGTCCCTTGAACTGCAAGGAGATCCAACCAGTCCATTCTAAAGGAGATCAGTCCTGGGTGTTCATTGGAAGGACTAATGCTGAAGCTGAAACTCCAGTACTTTGGCCACCTCATGCGAAGAGTTGACTCATTGGAAAAGACCCTAATGCTGGAGGGTTTAGGGGTAGGAGGAGAAGGGGACGACAGAGGATGAGATGGCTGGATGGCATCACCGACTCGATGCACATGAGTCTGAGTGAACTCTGGGAGTTGGTGATGGACAGAGAGGCCTGGCATGCTGCGATTCATGGGGTCGCAGAGTCAGACATGACTGACTGACTGAACTGAACTGAACTGATATGAGAAATGTCACTTAGCCTCTCTGATTTCAAATTGCTTATCCTCAGGTTGATAGTAATATTGACCTCAAGGGCTTCTTATAAGGATTAGGTGGTGTAATGTATATAAGAGAATTTTGAGAGAGGACTTACTTAACAGTCTAGGTATATCAGTCAGGGTTCTCTCAGAGAAATGAACTGCTATGAATGATTCAGAATAACAATACAGGATAATGATTTATTATAGGGATGAGACCAAGCATGGGTCTACTTTAAGTATGGCAGTCTACTTTAAGCTATCACTTCTGCATCCCATGTTGGGCCCAAAGTCAGCAGAGCTGGCAGTTGTGAGGGGAAGATGTCTGTGAGCTAGGGAGATTAAGGTTTAGCTAGAACTTGGAAGGGCAGACTGGAGCTGTCTCGGTGTCTCACTGCCTCTACTCCAGAGGACCCAAGTGGCCTGCAGGATAAGCTTCACAAGTACCTGGTCCAGGATTCAGAGATGGGAGGAGGATATCGGGGAGAAGGGGAGCTGGTAGAGTTGTGTGCCCAGTTGTTACCCCTCACCACTAAGCCAGCAGATCAATCACAAGATGCTTGAGTTGCAATAATGTCTGCCCTTCAGCCACCTTCAGAGCATACTAAAAGGACCATAGCATCCCTTCAACTTTTCAGCTCTTGTGCAAATTTCTCTTGTGGCCAGGCTTAACCTAGAACCATGCAGAGAAGCAAATTCTGGGGATATAGTTTCAGCTTTACTAAACTGACAGAATACAATGTCACCACAGTCCAGGCCATGACAACTTGGCATCCATACCTGTTTCTTTTCATCATATTTAACGTCCAAATAAAGATGATAGCAAGCTCTTGCTTTGCCTTACATGATACAACTCTCTCATGTACCACCCAAAACACAACAACCTTCTCTGTAAAACAGGTGCCCCCAATCTCCAGGATCTAAAACCTGATGATCTGGGTGGAGCTGATGTAATAATAATAGAAATAAAGTGCCCAACAAATGTAACGTGCTTGAATCATCCTGAAACCACCACTCCCACTCCATCCCCTCCCCAGTTCCATTGAAAAACAATCTTCCACGAAACTGGTCCCTGGTGCCAAAGAGGTTGGGGACTGCTGCAGAGGATACAAAGTTCTTTTATCCATCACTGCCAGATGTTCATTCCTCCTCCAGCTGAGTCATGCTCATCTGGAGCTATTTGGTAACTTAAATTCTAAGATATCAATCAAGTTTACTATTAACACATCTTATATTAGATGGTGAAGAAATGGGAGAGGGAAAGAAAAATATTGATGTTTTCATAGTAAAATGAGGAAGAAACACTGTTATAGTCTTCATTTCGACAACTGGTTATACGGTCATAGCTGGAGTTTACCTTCTGCTATCCATTCAATATAACTTTTGCTTTCAGTAAACATCTTCAGGTGGTCAAAATTTCCTACCTGATGGAGTGACTCCATCTTTATTCCTAAAGGCTATGGAGCACTAACACTCCAGCCTGTACTAGGCTGCTGTCATTTACCATTCATCTGTGTTTTGTTTTCATTTTTAATATTTTGACAGTGCTACACGATATGTGGGATCTTAGTTCCCTGACCAGGGATCAAACCCATGCCCTCTGCACTGAAAGCAGGGAATCTTAACCACTGGGTCACCAGGGAAGTCCTACCATTGGAGAACCAAGAGATGCTCTGGGAGATCTGCATCCAGACACACTAGCAAATTCAGTCTTCCCGCATTGTAACATGTGCTTCAGTTGTATCTGACTCTTTGTGATTCTATGGACTATAGTTCATCAGGCTCCCCTGTCCATGGGATTCCCCAGGCAAGAATAATAGAGTAGATTGCCATGCCCTCCTCCAGAGGCTCTTCCACCACCTGGGAAGTCCCCATTGTACAGTAATCATCAATTTCCCCTCGGCAAGATCGATCATCCAGGCTTGCACAGAAGTCCACCTTCTTTTTCTGTTTATTCTCCATCATTAAGAACCTAAAGAGGTCAAGAGGCAGTCCCAACTTCAGTTTAATGAATCATTGCTGTGATGGACAGATTTCCTCTTTGGAAAGAAACTAAGTCCTCTCAACAAGAAGGGCCCAAAGATGCAGAAACAAAAAGCAGAAGTTCAAGTAGAGGTAATAGAGATCTTACTCCCTTTTCCACTCTTTAAGAACCCATGAATCTCAGCTGTGAGAGAAAGAGCACCATCCCTTAGTCACCAGTTTAGAGCATATGGCTAATGCTGTAGGATATTGGGTTTCTCTGGCGGCTTAGATGGTAAAGAATCTGCGCACAGTCTGGGAAACCCAGATTCAATCCCTGGGTCGGGAAGATCCCCTAGAGTGGGAAATGGCAACCCATTCCAATATGCTTGCCTGGAGAATTCTGTGAATGGTAGGACATTGCCTCAACTCTGCAAGGTATTGACACCCAGCTGGGGCCATAACTATATCTGCAAAAGGTCATTATGCAGTTCTACCAGTCAGCTACTTCACAGTGATGGGGAACAAGGTAAGATCAGAAAAATCCATGGGCAAGAGTCCGCCGCTGTACTTGACTGGCTGTGAAATGAGTTCCTTGGGCAGCAGCAACACTGCTTTGAACAACCATAACAGGAGACACAGTATTCTATTTAAGCCCACAGATACCAGTTTTGACAAAGGCACTGTGAGCAGGAGAAGTCAGTCTATATCCAAAGAAAGAATCTACTCCAGTAAGTAAAGTGCTGCCCCTTCCACGATGGAAGCAGTCCACTGTCATCAACCTATGCCGCACGGTTGGCTGATTCCTCCTCCCTTCCCCGCAAGAAACAGTGTACTATCAGGGGCTCACTGTTGGTCTCTGTTCTTTGGCATATTGGAGACTCCGCAGCGGCAGTAGCATAGAAATCTGTCACTCAGCCTCCATTTCTGCCATCAAGGCTACTTTGTTCACAAGCTAACTGGTCAAGGAAAGGTGATTGCGGGAGAGGCTGTCTGACCTGCATAGTGAGTCCTCTTGTCTACCAAATTCTTAAACCCTTCCTCTGTTGAGGGCATTCTTTGGCGACCACAAAGTTACAAAGTCCTTTACATTATGCACTCATTCAGAAAATTTAACCGTATACTTCTTCCCCAGGCCTCCTTATCATTGATTTTCCAAGTTTTTGGCCACCCAGCCAAACCATTATTCACTATGCACGAGTCAGTATAGCTCCCAACCTTTGGTTATCTCTTCTTCCAGGGGGGATGAACAGCCCTGCCCACTGGAAGGATTACTTATTCAGCCTTGTCCTTCGGGGACACCCGGGGGTGGGACTGTGGTTTCTGTACTCTGCTGTCTTCACATAGTGTCGGTATCTTGCAGCAAATCATACGTAAACCAAGTCCAAATTTTTCTTCTTAAGTCAACAGATCATAGAAAACCCCCAGGTAGCCATAGGGACAGGTCGAGAGGGAAGAAGCAGGGTGCAGGAACAAAGCCAGCTACATCATTTGTGGAGCCCGGAGCAAAATGAAAATGAAGGACCCCTTCCCCCCAAATTACGAAGTTCAACACGGTGAAAGTAGAGCATTAAACCAAATGTGAGGCCCTTCTGAGCACAGGCCCTGTGAGCATGCCCAGGACCCTCAGCAGGAGTATGGGCCTAGGTTCCTGGACTACTGGTTTATGCAAGTCACTTGTTAGGACTGGTTTGAGCCATTTCATGTATGCCACTTTCATTTTTTTAAGGAGGTCATCTTCTTTTTAAAAATCAGTTAACCTATTATTTATTTTTGGCTGTTCTGGGTCTTCCTCGCTGTGCACAGATTTCTCTTTTTTCAGCAGGTGGGGGCTACTCTCCAGTTGTGGTGTGTGGGCTTCCCTTTGCAGTGACTTCTCTTGTTGTGGAGCACGGCTCCAGGCAGTAGCTGTGGCGCGTGGGCCTCATTGCTGCATGGCACGTGGGATCTTCCTGGACCAGGGATTGAAACTGTCCCCTGCAATGGTGGGCAGATTCTTAACCACTGGACCATTAGGGAAGCCCTGTCACTTCCGTTTGATTGTGGAGGGGTCCCTGCATGCCCAGCTGTGTGTTTTCAGGTGTCAGATATTGACACCCAATTCATGATGTATCACTCAAGTCTTATGGTAACTTGGCCCAAGGTCAGGTGGTTTTCAGCCCCTACTAGGACCCGGGAGCAAAACAGAGCTATTTCTCAAAGGAGACTAGTTATCCACATAGGATGACATATCTACTCAAAGCTCTGCAGGTTTATGCTGTGATTCACTTATGAAGGCTTGCCAAAGGCTTTACAGATGCCTCCCAATGTGCCTCAGACGCTTCGAGTATCACTGGATGTGCTGGATCACACAGTCCAAGAGGCAAAGCCCCTTGCACCTTAGTCTGGATCTACTGAAGCGCCCTCTCCTGTCCTAGGTCCCATTCAAAACTATGCAAGCAGGAGTTGAGAATTTATACAAGCTCTACCCATTAAACATAGGCCATAAATACGGCCATAAAGCACAGCAGACCAAAAACTGTGAATAGGTCTACGTGACTCCATCATCACCAAAGGAAAAAAATCACTCCAAGGATACGGTCTATTGATGTTTGGTGAGCAGTACTAGATTCCTTGAACACAAAAACTAAAACCCTCAAAGTTTAGAAAGCCATATGGCACCCTGGTTAAGGCTGGGGACTCTGGAGGCAGACTCTTCAGAGCCTAAACCTAAGTTCCATCGCTTTCAAGCTGTGTGAGTTTAGGGAAAGAAAGTATTAGTCATTCAGTAGTGTCCGACTCTTTTGCGACCCCATGGACTATAGCCCTCCAGGCTCCTCTGTCCATGGGACTCTTCAGGCAAGAATACTAGAGTGGTTGCCATTTCCTTCTCCAGGGGATCTTCCAGATCCAGGGATTGAACCCAGGTCTCCCACATTGCAAGCAGATTCTTTACTGTCTGAGCTACAAGGGAAGCCCAAGTGAGTTTGGGCAAGTCATTGATAACCTCTCCGAGACTCAGAAGGCATAATAATGGTTATCTATCACTTATACTTGTCAACAGTTTAAGAGTTATTGGGGGAAGGAAGAGAAAGGGACAACAGAGGATGAGATGGCTGGATGGCATCACTGACATGATGGACATGAGTTTGGGTGAACTCCGGGAGTTGGTGATGGACAGGGAGGCCTGGCGTGCTGTGATTCTTGGGGTCGCAAAGAGTCAGACATGGCTGAGTGACTGAACTGGACTGAACTGAAGAGTTACATCCATCTTGTAAGCCTGTTACAATGATCACATGTGCTGAGCTGTGCTTAGGCCCTCAGTTGTGTCCAACTCTTTGTGATCCCATGGACTGTAGCCTGCTGGCTGTCCCACATTGCAGGTGAGTTCTTTACCATCTGAGCCACCAGGGCCAAGGCACAGAGTGAAAACTCAGCAAATTTTCTTGAGAAAGATTTTCTTAGAGATGAGCAGAATACAGAAGTCACTAGATGGAGGTAGGAAAAAGCCAGAGATGTGGCTCATGTAGCCCCTTAAACATGGAAGACACTATATGCCTCTGCTTGAGGTGTAAAGGGAGAAAGGAGAACCGAGAATGTGTTCAGGTTACCATTATGCTTTCTAAAGAGTGAAACTGTGGCAAGTCCTCTCCATCTCTGCATCTCAGTTATTTCAGGCATAAAACAACAGGGTGGATCTTCATGGTCATGATGGACTATAAAAAAAGCTGAGCGCCAAAGAATGGATGCTATTGAACTGTGGTGTTGGAGAAGACTCTTGAGAATCCTTTGGACTGCAAAGAGATCAATCCAGTCAATCCTAAAGGAAATCAGTCCTGAATATTCATTGGAAGGACTGACGCTAAAGCTGAAACTGCAATACTTTGGCCACCTGATGTGAAGAACTGACTCATTGGAAAAGACCCTGATGCTGGGAAAGATTGAAGGCAGGAGGAGAAGGGGACAACAGAGGATGAGATGGTTGCATGGCATCACCAGCTCAAGCAAGCTCTAGGAGTTGGTGATGGACAGGGAAGCCTGGCGTGCTGCAGTCCATGGGGTCACAAAGAGTCAGACATGACTGAGCTACTGAACTGAACTGAACACTGATCTTCATGATTTCCTGCTCTCCTCCCTCCCTGATGGGGGCTTCCCTGGTGGCTCAGACAGTAAAGAGTCTGCCTGCAGTGCAAGAGACCTGGGTTCAATCCCTGGGTCAGGAAGATCCCCTAAAGAAGGAAATGGCAACTCACTCCAGTATTCTTGCCTGGAAAATCCCACAAATGGAGGAGCCTGGCAGGCTACAGTCGTTGGAGTCACAAAGAGTCAGACACAACTTCACTTTCTTTCCCATCCCTGACAGTCTATGATATGATGACTCTCACCTCTCGTGAGATGTGAGACCTTCTCTTGCCGCAGCCATGAGATCCCACCCATGATCCCAGCAGACAGTGCTTTGGCCAGGTCCCTGCAGCTCTTTGCTCTAAGAGCAAGTCTGGCAAAGACCAATCAGAGGTTTGGGGTATTTATTAAAGCTTTGGCAATGGCTCCCACATCTACAACTGAACTATTTTCAGCCCCAGCTATTTTCTTTTCCTTTTGAAGAGTGGGTGGGTTTTAAGACAAACAGACTAATTAGGTATATGTTAGCATTGCCACAAAAGCAAACAGTCAGATTTCCCAACACGACACCAAGTTGGGGCTTGGAATTTGGAGGATTACAAGGGAAACCTGGTGGTCTTTCCATTTTTCATACCCGGGGGTCTTGTCTTTTGACCAACTGGCCTCTCCCTGGGACAAGTAAGGGGGAGCTTCTGGGAGGGTCTCCATCCTGGGGGTGGAGGGGCAGGGACAGCAAGATTCCCTCCTTTCAGTCTTCAGGCCCCAAGTTAAGAGCAAAGACACCACAAACACTTAAGCAATTAAAGAATAATTTAAAACAAATGTGCACTGGAGTCCGCACAGAGGAGAGCAGGCTTGGCTTAATACACAGTGTGGCGAGAGTCTTCCTAGGGCTTGATCTTTTACTAGGAAAAAGGGGTTCCTTCCTGCACCAAACACACCCGGGTTCTGGTGAAATCTCCCCTGCCTCCCCACACACAAGCACACATAGGGCCCTCATGACTTTGCTATTCCAAAGCAGTGTCTAGCCCAGGGGAGCTGCCCTTGAAGAGAAATTCCCCGGCATATAAGCCAAATAAGTTTTGGCTGCATGTGGCAGAAAATCCAAGATAGCAGTGGCATAAATGAAATAGAAGTTTATTTCTCCTATTTACGCAAAAGAACCCCAGAGGTAGGGAATCCAAGGCTGTGTATGGTATAGAGGATGAGGGAGGGACCCAGGGATAACCAAGGAATGAGGCTGCTCCGGAAGACCTTCCAAGGACGTGACTCTGACCTTGAGATTGTATTTGGCCAGCAAGGAGCAAGTATTGGCCTCAACCTTCCCATTGTCTGCCCGTTGGGCATGTATGTATTATATTTTTACTCATTCATCCCACAAGATACTGGCTTAGCCAATAAGTTCATTCAGGTTTTCTCATAAGAAAAACCTGAACAAACTTTGTGGCCAACCCAATATTTACTGAGAAGTCACTCTATGCCAGGGACTACATCAGGGGCCAGGTCAATAATGTGACTAAGGCAACTACAGCCACACTCTGTGAAGTTCCCAGCCAAGTGGAGAAGACCCATAAGAAGATTTCAATAGAAAAATGAACTCTGTGGCTAAGCTGTACCTAGGAAACAGCCAGGACACTGTAATAGAGAATAGCAGGGGAGACTGACTTAACTCAGAGTGGTACAGGGCACAGCTAGAAGTTTGTGGAAGTGGTAAGGGAGAGATATCAACAGAGAAGGCCATCAGGCCAGCCAGGGTTCACAAGAAGCAGATAGAAACAATGGCAGATCTTTTGAAAATGGCTGATGCCAACCAAGTAGTCACCAATCACCATACAAAGAGACCCAGATAGACTCAGGAGAACATTGGGGTTCTAACCTACGTGATAGAGGTGATGAGGCCCATTTAATGCAACCAAGATGCTCTCGGGACAGTTCAGTGACTGGCCCAACTTCATTTAAGAGCAAGAAGAAGCAAAGCTGCAGCTTACATTCAGGTTGTCAGGATCCAGGTCCTTTGCATACACAGATACTCAACACATAAGATGAAGTGGATGTGTTTCGGCACATGCTTTTGGGTTAAGGGGAGCAGGATATTGGCCCAAAAAGCTGGGTGCTGATGCCCATGGAGAATTAACAGACCAGACAGAGAAGGGCACAGAGGCCAGCCAGCCTCCAGTATCGCATTACACTCCCCAGACCTAATTGCTTTACAGACTAAACAGCACAATTTACAGTCAGCCCTGGGATAATGACGTCTCCCCATCCAGTTCTGCTCCATTCCGAGGGATTCCAGTGTTTTCCTCGGAGACATTAGACCAGGGGCCCACAAGACCAAGGTTCTCTGGACTCAAAGGCAACCATTGTGAGAGAGGCCGGGGAGGGGCCCGTGGGAGGAAGAGGGACTAAGTGCTATTGCAGGCCCAAGCTGGCCGAGGGGCCACCCCAGATAAATCTTGCCCGAGAGCATCTGGAGAGGACATGATGACACAGAGGTCAACCAGAAAGCCGGCAAATTAACTGACTCATGCTCATTCAAGTTTTTAGGTAATCAAATAACTCAAACCCAGGTAGACAGTCTTAATCCCCAGAAATAGCTTGCTTTATAAATCACCCACAGAAAACTGTTTCTCCTTATTTCCCCCAAGTCTCCCTTTTTAGTAGAAAGTCGTTATTTTTAGATTAAAAAATAAGCCTTACGAACAAGTCAGATTATCTTCCTGTGTAGCTGCTTTAAAATATAAAACCTGAACTTCATAAAGTGTTATTCCCTTTTTTCCAGAGTGTCATCTCCATCTATCTTCAGGCCGTGTCTTTTATTTATAAGCAGAAGGCCAAACTGTACAAACGCCATGATCTCATGTACAGAGATGTCAGGCCAAGAATTCTTATGGGTCTCACTGAAGTGTGCAGTCAGAGTGTTTGTGTGCGTGCAAAGTCACGGTCAGCAGGCTTCCCTGTTCTCTTTATTCCTCTCATTTGTTTTCCAAGTTCCTTTGAAGCTAAGAAAAAAATGCATACGTATTAGACAAAATCAGGTGAGAGTAAATGGCAATATGAGGTGAAGCTAAGCTAGGGGCATATTTATCTGCTCATGGAGTTTCATCAGTTGTTTGGTGGGCTATGCTTCTGGGAAAGTTGGATACTTGGAACTGTCATCAGCCTTGTGATGAGACCAGATCAGAGTTGCCCAGAGGGTTAGGGCTCTGTCTTAATTTTTTTTCTAAGCCCCTCACCAGACACAAGATCTTCTGGCATATTTTAAGAATAGTTTTTTTGGTCACATCACATGTGGGATGCGTGTGGGATTTTTGTTCCCCAACCAGGTATTGACCCCACGCCCCCGAGTGTGGAACTGTGGTGTCTCAACCTCTGGACAGTCAGGAAAGATGCTCTGTTCACCTTATTCTTATTTTTAAGTGTCCCTTGGGTGCCTTCTTACTTTCTCCCTGAACTAGCAAGTCTGGAATTCTGCTGGTTTTGTTTTATCAAACTTCTTGGCATTTCTATGTCTCCAGCAGCACCCAACATCAGACAGTAGGGTGAAGGAGAAGGGGAACTCCAGAAGCTTCCAGATCTGGGTCTGAATCCGTTTGCTCTGCCTTTAGGAGCTGTGTGTTATGACCGTGGTACCTAACCTCTCTGTGCTTTGGGTCTTCTGCAAAAGGGGAATGATAGGATTGATGCCAGCATGATGCATGTGAGGCAGGGAACCCAAACCACTAGCTACTGTTGTTGCAGTATTAATCATTATGATCGTTATTATTACCCACATGAACTGCCCTGGAATAGATAGTACTGACGTATGCTCTTTAACAAAATGGATTTCTCTCTAGACAAAATCACACACACATGAATCATTGATATATTATTTTTTACCTTCTCATCTGATACATCTAACAATAAATAAATCCACATACATAGATGAAAAACCCTTTAAACAGGATCCTGGAAAGGAGCAGTGGTGTAGGCCATCCTAACTGGTGGGTAATCAGTATATGCAAGGCCTGTAGTGAGACCAAACCAGGGCATTGCTTGCTGGTCTCTACAGTAAGATTAAGGGTATGGATCCAAACAGCAGGCAGTCATGAATACAGGCTGGACTCTACACCAGACTCCTGCCTTCTGCCCGAGTGAGAGGGCTCCTTCTAGGCCAGACCATTAACACAGGTCCCTGACCAAAGAACAGGATCTTCAACTCAAAGGCTGAGTGGCCAGTTCCAAACCAGAGACTCAGGGACTGGCCAGGTCAGTGAAGCCAGAGAGAAGAATCATACGGGCAAGCTGGGTTATCGCCAGACAATGTCAATGCTTTCAGATGGTTCCCTGAAACATCTTTTTACTATTTCTCTGCTCATCCCCTATTTTGTTTGGTGTGATTTCAATCTCTGCACCTTAGACTCTTCGGTGGCCTATCTTCCAGTTACTGCTGCTGCTGCTGCTAAGTCACTTCAGTCCATGCGACCCCATAGATGGCAGCCCACCAGGCTCCCCCATCCCTGGGATTCTCCAGGCAAGAACACTGGAGTGGGTTGCCATTTCTTTCTCCAATACATGAAAGTGAAAAGTGAAAGTGAAGTCGCTCAGTCATGTCTGACTCTTAGCGACCCCATGGACTGCAGCCTACCAGGCTCCTCCGTCCATGAGATTTTCCAGGCAAGAGTACCAGTTATTAGAGCTCTTTAACCCTAACACAGCTGAAGGCTGCTCACAGCCCTCTGTTTTAACCCATGACTGGGATGGGAGCACAAAAGTCCAGGTCATTTGCCTTAATTGGCAGTCACTCAGAGGCAGGATCTCAGTCCAATGGTCCCCTGTACAATCTGGCTGAAACTTTTCCCCACTAAACTCCTGCCCCAGTCTGCTCCTTGCTCATCTTCCTCCCCTGTCCAGCCTCCCTACTCCCTAACAGCATTCCTAGGAGCCATTTCTTAATAAATTATTCCTACAAAAGTCATTGTCTCAGGTCTGCCCCGAGAGTGTCCCACCTAAGCCATGAGTCAAGGCAGCAGCCTGGTATATGGGAAGCCACTGAATTTGCACCTAAGATTCCCTTCCTTCCAGCCACGTGCAGAATCAGCATTTCTTTCTCCATTTTGTCTTTTGGAATTTTATCCCTAGGATGAACCAAGACTCTTTCCTGAGTTTGCTGCCTTCTGATTCCTGATTTTGATTCTTCTCTATCTTCAAACCCGTAGCACATTAATAGTGACACTTGAGGTCTTGGGACTAAGAGAGACCCCTCCCAAGGGATCAGAAAAATCTGAATCCAGGGCAACGGGTGGAGCCTTTACAGGGTAAGACAGTGGTAACCAACCTTACCATTAAGTCCCCTTTCAGCACTCTTTCTGGGACCTACATAGCCTATTCGATAATGAATGAGGATGATGAACAAGATCCCTTTGGGAATTGAGGTTCCTGGCTGGCCCCACAACTTGTCCCCTCTCTCAAAACTCCTCCCAGGGAGACTTAGCCTTTATTCAGGACCCACACGGAGCCCTCTGGAAGACAAAGTCCTGTTGAGTTCCCACCAACCCCCTTGCTGATGTTTGGAGAAGACAGGTGAGGAGATTAGGAAAGTTCTTATATTATGATGTCTCTAGTCTTCATTCTTGTGCAGGGTGATCACCTGGGAACCTTGGCTTGGGAAGGACAACACCATTCAGGAGCGAAGCGGGTATTCTACATCTTGGAAACCTAAGCAAACAGTGAGGAATTGGGCAGGATGCATGCTGGAGGAAAAGGGGAAAATAGCCTGTGGCTCTGAAGACCAGAGCTGATGCACTAAAAAATTCCCAGCGAGTCCAAGATACCACCAATAGCCAATCAACACTTATGAGCAGGATGTAATAGCATTGTGACATTCTGAGCTAATATGATGCTAGTGGTAAGCAAAAAACCTATTCTCTAACCAGTACATGCAGGCCTATTACCAAAGAAGTAGACTTTTTAAAAAATTTCTTGAAATACTGAAACTAGTTCTAGGTATTTCCAACATAAGCTTCTTTATTGTAAACATTTTTGCTGCATTTTTGCCACAAATGTTTTTGCCACATAACTAACCATAAGACAATTTTGCCATGAAAGATAAAACATGAAAAATAAGAGAGATGCTAAAAAGACATAAAGAAACATGAGAAATAGATTTTAAAAATTAAGACTTTATTGTGACATACAAGATATTTGAATACATTTTAAATGGATACAGATTCATGCCAATCTGTGCAAGTAATTGGTTTTATTTTTATTTTGTAGGTTGATCCTAAGCACTTGTCTTCCAAGTCTTTCTTAGTATCTTACTTTTTTTTTCTTTTTTTGCATGTTTCTTTGTCTCTTTGTTTGACACTGCACTGATTCTTTTTTTTTCTTCCTTCATTAACAGAGCTATCAGGGGCTTCCCTAGTGGCCCAGTGGTAAAGAATCCACCTGCCAATGCAGGAGACATAAGTTTGATCCTTGATCCAGGAAGATCCCACATGCCATGACGCAACTAGGCCTGTGGACCACAACTATTGAACCTGTGCTCTAGAGCCTGGGAGCTGCAACTACAGAGCCCATATGCTGCAGCGACTGAACCTGAAATCCCTCGAGCCTGTGCCCCACCAAAAGAGAAGCCGCCACAATGAGAAGCCCACAGCCTGCAACTAGGGAGTAGCCCCCACTCACTACAACTAGAGAAAAGCCCACGCAGCAGTGAAGACTCGGCACAGCCAAAAATGCATCAGTAAAATTTTTTTAAAAAGAGAGTGTATCAGGAATTCCCTGGTGGTCCAGTAATTGAGAGAGTCTGCCCACCAGTGTAGAGGGAACACCAGTCTGATCGCCACTCCAGAAGATTCCACATGTCAAGGGGCAACTAAGCCCGTGCATGACAGGTACTGAGCGCATGCTCTTGAGCCTGAGTGCCGTGGCTGCTGAAGCTGGTGTGCTCTAGAACCTGTGCTCTGCAACAAGAGAAGCCACCACAGCAAGAAGCCTGTGTACCTCAAACAGAAAGCATGCTGAGAGTTACTTGCTGGGGACTGTGCTTCTTAACCTGCCCACAAGGTAGGCTATCTGTCTCCATTTTTTTTTTTTTTTTTTTTTTTTGCAGAGAGAAATGTCAAATTGGATATTCAGTTGGGTGGTGGAGGAGTGGCTTGGTTCACTGAGTGAGGCCCCGGTCAGGCGGGAGACAGTTATTTCGGATGCTGGCGCAGTCCACCCTTCTGTCCCTCTGAGCCACTGAAGACCATGAGAGGGCAAATCAGGGTGTCTGGTCCTGACCCCCAGAGACCACCTGTAGGTATTCCCATTACCCTCGCTGTAGCATCATGCACAGCAATGAAGACCCAGCACAGCCAAAAATAAATAAAATATTCAAATTTTTGAAAAAGGTAGAGAGAGGTATCACTTTCCCAACACAGGATGCATGTTTGCAACTGAGCTTTACTGAGTTGTGAAAGCCTTTACACCATTGTATGTCTTTGGCATATTGTCATGTGTCCACGGAGAAATGTTCCAAAGTTCTATGGAAAATGAGGGTTCAACTCTGTGCCCGCAAGGCCTCTTTCTCCTCCAGTGTTTCAAAATTAAGAAATCAACTCTTAGGACAAATCATTGTTCTCTGTCGTGATCTTTATACTGTATACGTCAAACTAAACTGTCAACCAGTTATTTTTCCTCTTGTAACACAATTGCTTTATGGCCAATTACTTATGCAGTGAAAATATTCAGGGCAAAAATGTTTGTGGCAAAGAAACATACTGTGAAAATACTGGAGACAACAACTTGTCACTTTTGCTGGATCCCTAGACTCTGGAAACCGTCAGCAAGGAGGCACAGAGATGGACCTTTGCAAGATGTTTGCCATATTGATGATGTTCCCAGTGGAGGGTTTAGGAGCAGATCAAAATGGATATAGTTGGCTGCACTGATTTCCCCTGAATCTCTTCTGTCAAGATACGGACTACAGTGAGGGTCATGAGAATAGCTACAGGTGGTCTTTGGGGATCAGGGCCAGATGAACCTGATCGAGGTGGCTAAAGTCTCTCATGGTCTTCAGTGGTGCAGAGGAGTAATCTGAAATAACCCAGTCTCCCCCAAGGAACTGAGCCACTCCTCCACTGCCCAGATGCATATCTGCTTTGCCATTTTTCTCTGCCCAAAAAAAAAAAAAAAAAAAAGGAGACAGACAGCCATGGGCAAACCTACCTTGTGGGCAGGCTAAGAGGCATGGTCCCCAAAAAATCAGAGGGAGGCAAAAGGTAGGGGTCTTTTCCTGGTGTGTCTTAGCATCCACGGATGGTGCTTCCACAGACACTGAACTTGCTGCATTCCAGGCGTCTAGAATCCCCAGACAGCAGACTCCGGCAGGGTAATTTGGGGCAGTGATATTCGGCTGCAGCGCAAATGGCTTCACTCCATCGTACACTCCTTGTTTCTTTTTATCCTGCCCCTAACTTTTTATGGGATCCTGCATGTAAGGCCAAAGTTATAGTGCCAGCAAACACACAATGTATCCATGGGGAAATCATTATTCTTGTGTGTTTGAAGCGTTTGTTTGAACCATCTTTAAATTATTTCTCTGGAAATTGGTCTGGCTTAAATATGTTTATCCCTCTGCCTTTGTGAGTCCTTGTTTGCATTCGCTGGGCATTGGTAACAGATGAGAAGAGTCATCACAAGGTATTTAGCCCTTTGAGACACTGTAGTTGCTTCCACATTTCGAGCCTAGATAAAATCAACAAGAACCGGGAAAGGACACATGGCTAGATGCCCAGGGAGGGGAGAGGGGAGTTTGGGGATAAAGAACTCACCAGGGCTTCCCAGGTGGTGCAGTGGTAAAGAATCCGCCTGCCAGTGCAAGAGATGCAAGAGAAGCGGGTTCGATCTCTGGGTCAGGAAGATCCCCTGGAGGAGGAAAGGACAACCCTCTCCAGTATTCTTGCCCAGAGAATTCCATGGCCAGAGGAACCTGGTGGGCTACGCTTCATAGCATCCCAAAGAGTTGGACAGGACTGAGCATGCACGTGCGCACACACACAAAGAACTCAATGTGGAGAAGCTAGAGAAGAAACCTTCATTTACAAAATGGAGTGTGTGTGCGTGCTTTTGCATGTACACATATACATATTTCCCCCCTTTTCTTTCTGAAATGCAGAAATCTCAAATCAAAACCAACATAGCAAGGGGCTAATGAGTGAGAAATTATGTCCAGAGACAGAAGAAAAAAAGCAATGTGGAAGTTCTTTGTTGGGCCTTTCCCTGTCTCCTGTGTGACTCTGAATAAGTCACTTTCCCTCTCTGAGCAGTGGAAAACTTGGACCAGAGCTGAGAAGCCTCCCAATTTTGATTTTCCATGATTCTCAAATATAGGAAAATTAATGGGGAAAAAGATCCCTGGGGTGCCCAGGCAAGGGGACGTTCCCTAACTCAGAAGGTGTATTATGAGGGGGCAATATGGCTCAGGTGATAAGAACTTGTTCTTAAATTGCAGGTTCTGGAGTCCCATGACGCAGGTTCAAGGCCAGACTTTGCTGTTTCCCAGCTATGCAACACTGAGCTAGTTCTTAATTTCTCTGTCTTTTATTTCCTCATCTATAAATTGGAGCTAATAATAATAGCTACCTTAGAGAGCTTAAGGAAGGAATAAATAATGTGCAGAAGGCAATTAGAACTGTGTCTGTATCAAACCTGGGTCTCCTGCATTACAGACAGATTCTTTACTGTCTGAGCCATCAGGGAAGCCCCTGACTCACACACAAGGCAATCAGAATTGCCCACCCACCTATAAAGTGCTCAGGAGGTACTTTTTAATATAAATATATACTTACATGTGCATCGATGTATTGTACATATTACATATATTGTTCCCCTAGGGTTGGAAGGTCTAGTGAGTGTGGCAGAGATTGCTGGAGGCCTCCTAAGAGCTTTTGACCCTTAAGAGAAAAGTAAAAACAAAATAAAACCCTTGTCTAAGATGCCAGGTTTCAAATCCCAGCAAGCTGGTTTTGGAGCCTTTGCTGCCAGGTGTCAGGAGGGTTGATGGACTGAGATCAGGAAGTTTAATTGTAGATGGAAGGATGAGGGGCCAGAGAGCCTTGTTTGTGTCCTGCAGACAGCATGGAAGCCTCTGGAGCTACAGAGCAGGGCTGTGGCTGGATCTAGAGGGTTTAGGACAGGGTGGAGTGAATGACGGACAGGGCAGTGGCAGGGAAGCCAAGGGAGGCTGTTACCACCCTATATGGAAATGAGGGAGACCTGAGCTAAGACAGTGGTTGAGGGCAGGGTCTGGGGATCAGAGGGTTCAGAGGCAGAGGATTTAGAATTCTCCTGCTTAGGAGAATCAGGAAGAGTCACCCCAGTGACCTCAGTCCATCAACCCTCCTCATACCCTGCCCCCAAGGCTCTGAAACCAGCTTGCTGGAATTTGAATCCTGAAAGAAGGAGGAGGATGTTTAAAAAGTATTTATTTTGGCTGTGCCAGGTCTCAGTTGCGGCATGAGAACTCTTAGTTGCAGCATGTGGGATCTAGTACCCTGACCAGGGATTGAAGCTGGGTCCCCTGCACTGGGAGCTTGGAGTCTCAGCCACTGGACCACCAGAGACATTCCAGGAGAAGCAATTTTAAAGAGGAGAAAGTGGTCATCTCAGTTTGGGATAGTAAACAAGGTACCTGTGGGGTCTTTGGGGGGACATGCTCAGGGATTGTCAAAATAGGAGTCAGTCATTTAGGAGAACAGTCCAAGCTGAGCACAGAAATACAGGTGGAGGGAAGCTCGACTGGATCCAGATGAAGAGTAGAGTCCTGAGAAGGGATGGAGCAGCTCAGGGAGGCCTCACTGTGCAGGAGAAGAGGGAGTGGCGAGAACTCAGCTTGCAAGGCTCTTTGCCTCCCCCAGCATGCCTGGAGCGCCAGATACCAACACCGGCAGGACAATCAGTTCCCAGATCTTCACAGCATTCTGGTACCCTCTGTGGTTTTCCCTGAACCAAGCCCTGGGCCTGCCATCTAGGGCCTTGGCTCCCTTTCAAAGCCTTGCAAGTTCCGGTTGGGAATTCTGTTGCCAACCACTGACCAGGCTGCCCAGCCCTCCCTCTGATCTCTGGCCACAGCAGGTAGTCTCCCTCTTCTGGGTTCCCTTTCCCAGATGAGCCTGAGGCTCCTTCAGAAGAGACCAGACACGGGGGACACTCTGCTTTGATCTTCGAACCACATGAGAGGCTCCAGCAGGCTGCTCACATGCTCAGCCAGCTGTGTCTAATGGCCTGGGGAGTGCTGGGCAGGAGCAGTGGCCTCCCTACCTCTCCTGGCCTTTTTGTGTTCCTGTCAACTGGATCTCCTCAAGGACATCTTTCAGCAAAGGAGTTTAATACAGCAGTTGCTGTGTATAACAAACTCAATTCCCCTTAACCTCCTACTTCCCTTTCCCTGTCTTTTAACTCAAGGATGGTGGGGAATAAGACCATGGAGGAGGCATGGGGACAGTGGTTAAAAGCACTGAAGATTTATTCCAAGTTGGACTTTTAGTTGGGAGAGGCCAGGAAATGTTAAAACCTACACCAAGTTTCTGCAAACGAGACGGATTTTCTCTGGCTGCTCTGTTGTCTGGCCTAAGGGGATGAATTCTCCCCCTCCACAGAGCAGCTATTTCACAATCCGCAGGTTTGCGAGGTGATTTTATAGTGCGCTGCTCACCCTCTGCAGGAAGAGCATAGCAAGAGAAAAGTCTTCGAAGTACAGCAAGAAATATTTGAGTCAGTCATAAGAAAGAACTTCCAGCAGTGAGAACCATTAGGAGAAACTCCTAGAAATAGTATTTATCTGAAGTTGTCTGGATGTAGTTTTATTGGAAGTCAAAAGAGTGGATGAGGCAAAAGTTTCCAGGTCCAGTAAGGCACACCTGAGAAGAAGGCTAAATACCCCTCAGTTCTGGAGAAAAATTAGTTGGTGTGGAAGTGTGATGAAATGGCTGATGCCTAGGCTCTGGAGTCAGAGGGACATAATGTTTTGTTCTGACTTCAATACTTGTTAACACAGTGGCCTTGCCCAAGTGAAAAGAACCACACAGAGCCTTCATTTTCCCATCGATAAACTAGGGGCAGCAGGGGTCGTAATAAACATACAGGGTTATTTTTACCTACTAGAGAAAATATATGTAAAACAACCCACACATAGTGGGGACTCAATTTTTAAAAACTTGGATTGGGTGTTTTTTCCCTTTCTTCTGTTTTTCTGTGCCCATAATAAAGCCGCAAAGCACTTAGCTCTGGTTTCTGTTACAGTTGAAAATGCATTCAGATCTGACTGGGAGCCAGAGCAGATTCCCGGGGCAAAAACCAAACTCCATTGTCTGCTTGCTT
>SJYC01064710.1:0-11256 GCA_006408675.1 Madoqua kirkii | reverse complement strand
CATGGGGTCACGAAGAATCGGACATGCCTGAGTGACTGAACTGAACTGAATAGATAGCAGTCATAATGGACTCTTACAGAATTCATGCCTTCACTTATCCAAATATTACTTCTCATTGCTTCCATAAGAAAGTATTTTACATGAACAAATGGCCAGTGAATGAAATACACTCCCAACCAATCTATAAGGAAGATATGCCCTTGTGACTGTGTCAGGAAACATGGGATATGCACAGAAGTAAGAGTGTTAACTTTGAGGTCATTTCCAAATGAAGAGCAAGCTCCTCATCTTGGAATTGTGCACAGTCACCTCCTCAAAGGGTAGAATGCATTAAAAGAGATGATCTAGCATTTACCATGGAAATAAAATTAATACCTAGGAAGTCTTGCACTGAAGCATACAAGGAACTTGTCTAAATGATCATACAGAAGCTGACTTACTCTAAATCACTGCCTACTTCAGGGATTGTTATGTTAAAAAAAAAAAAAACACCTCAAATATGGACTATTAGTTCACTGGAAGAGCAGAAAGTGTATGGAAAAAGTACTGTTTGATAGAAAGTTGATGGCCCATGTTATACTATCACCAGTAAACCTGAATGGCAGGCTATAAGCATATGTATTTTAGCATTATGAGGAAAAATTAGAGAAAGCCCAACTATTGGTAATCCTTGCTGCTTTCCAAAAATGTTTAAAGAAGTTATAAGCTCAAACTAAAAAAAAAAAACAACACCTCAAATATGGACTATTAGTTCACTGGAAGAGCAGAAAGTGTATGGAAAAAGTACTGTTTGATAGAAAGTTGATGGCCCATGTTATACTATCACCAGTAAACCTGAATGGCAGGCTATAAGCATATGTATTTTAGCATTATGAGGAAAAATTAGAGAAAGCCCAACTATTGGTAATCCTTGCTGCTTTCCAAAAATGTTTAAAGAAGTTATAAGCTCAAACAATATTCTGCCATTTTTTCATCAAAAATGAATAGAGATTTGTTAAGAGTGGCAGCAGTGCAGGTGCAGGAGGGTCAAGAGGAGCTACTTCACATTCAAGGTCAGGAGGTGTGGCCGTAAGAAGATAGCCCTCATCCAAGGTAAGAAGCAGCCGTGAAATGATACACCATGCCAAGGTAAGAAATACCCAAGTAAGACGATAGGTGTTGTGAGAAGGCATCAGAGGGCAGACACAATGAAACCATGATCACAGAAAACTAGCCAATCATACCACATGGACTTGTCTAACTCAGTGAAACTATGCTACTTCACATTCAAGGTCAGGAGGTGTGGCCGTAAGAAGATAGCCCTCATCCAAGGTAAGAAGCAGCCGTGAAATGATACACCATGCCAAGGTAAGAAATACCCAAGTAAGACGATAGGTGTTGTGAGAAGGCATCAGAGGGCAGACACAATGAAACCATGATCACAGAAAACTAGCCAATCATACCACATGGACTTGTCTAACTCAATGAAACTAAACTATGCCGTGTGGAGCTGCCCAAGACGAGTGGGCAATGGTGGAGAGGTCTGACAGAATGTGGTCCACTGGAGATGGGAATGACAAACCACTTCAATATTCTTGCCTTGAGAACCCCATGAACAGTATGAAAAGGCAAAATGATAGGATACTGAAAGAGGAACTCTTCGGGTCAGTAGGTGTCCAATATGCTACTGGAGATCAGTGGAGAAATAACTCCAGAAAGAATGAAAGGATGGAGCCAAAACAAAAACGATACCCAGTTGTGAATTTGACTTGTGATAGAAGCAAGGTCCGATGCCATAAAGAACAATATTGCATAGAAACCTGGGACGTCAGGTCCATGAATCAAGGCAAATTGAAAGTGGTCAAACAGGAGATAGCAAGAGTGAACGTCAACATTCTAGAAATCAGCAAACTGAAATGGACTGGAATAGGTGAATTTAATTCAGATGACCACTATATCTATCACTGCAGGCAGAAATCCCTCAGAAGAAATGGAGTAGACATCATGGTCAACAAAAGAGTACAATTTGCAGTACTTGGATGCAATCTCAAAAACAATAGAATGATTTCTGTTCCTTTCCAAGGAACATCATTCAATATCATGGTAATCGAAACCTATGCCCCAACCAGTAATGCTGAAGAAGCTGAAGTTGAATGGGTCTATAAAGACCTACAAGACCTTTTAGAACTAACACCCAAAAAAGATGTCTTTTTCACTATAGGGTACTGGAATGCAAAAGTAGGAAGTCAAGAAACACCTGGAGTAACAGACAAATTTGACCTTGGAGTACAGAATGAAGCAGGGCAAAGGCTAATAGAGTTTTGCCAAGGGAACACACTGATAATAGTAATTAACCACTTTCAACAACACAAGAGAAGACTCTACACATGAACATCACCAGATGGTCAACACTGAAACCAGATTGATTATATTATTTGCAGCCAAAGATGGAGAAGCTGTATATAGTCAGCAAAGACAAGATTGGGAGCTGACTGTGACTCTGATCATGAACTCTTTATTGCCTAATTCAGACTTAAATTGAAGAAAGTAGGGAAAACCACTAGACAATTCAGCTATGACCTAAATCAAATTCCTTATGATTATACAGTGGGAGTGAAAATTAATTTAAGGGACTAGATCTGATAGACAAAGTGCCTGATGAACTATGGATGGAGGTTCATGACACTGTACAGGAGACAGGGATTAAGACCATCCCCATGGAAAAGAAATGCAACACACACACACACACACACACACACAAAATGGCTGTCTGGGGTGGCCTTACAAATAGCTATGAAAAGGAGAAAAGAGAAAAGCAAAGGAGAAAAGGAAAGATATACCCGTTTAAATGCAGAGTTTAAAAGAATAGCAAGGAGAGATAAGAAAGCCTTCTGTATCAATTAATGCAAAGAAATAGAGGAAAAGAACAGAATAGGAAAGACTAGAGATCTCTTTAAGAAAATTAGAGATACCACGGGAACATTTCACGCAAAGATGGGCTAGATAAAGGACAGATTGTATGGACCTAACAGAAGCAGAAGATATTAAGAAGAGGTGGCAAGAATACATAGAATTGTCCAAAAAAGAGCTTCACGACATAGAAAATCATGATGTGTGATCATTCACCTAGAGCCAGACATTCTGGAATGTGAAGTCAAGTGGGCCTTAGAAAGCATCACTATGAACAAAGCTAGTGAAAGTGACAGAATTCAAGTTGAGCTATTTTAAATCCTGAAAGATGATGCTGTGAAAGTGCTGCACTCAATATGCCAGCAAATTTGGAAAACTCAGAAGTGGCCACAGGACAGGAAAATATCAGTTTTCATTCCACTCCCAAAGAAAGGCAATGCCAAAGAATGATCAAACTACCACACAATTGCCCTCATCTCACACACTAGTAAAGTAATGCTCAAAATTCTCCAAGCCAAACTTCAGCAATACTTGAACTGTGAACTTCCTGATGTTCACGATGATTTTAGAAATGGCAGAAGAACCAGAGATCAAATTGCCAACATCTGCTAGATCATGGAAAAAGCAAGAGAGTTCCAGAAAAAAAAAAAACACCATCTATTTCTGCTTTATTGACTATTCCAAAGCCTTTGACTGTGTGGATCACAATAAACTGTGGAAAATTTGAGAGGTGGGAATACCAGACCACCTGACCTGCCTTCTGAGAAACCTATATGCAGGTCAGGAAGCAACTGTTAGAACTGGACATGAAAAAACAGACTGGTTTTGAATAAGAAAAGGAATACATCAAGGGTGTATATTGTCTCCTTTTTTATTTAACTTATATGCAAAATACATCCAGAGAAATACTGCACTGGAGGAAGCACAAGCTGGAATTAAGATTGCCAAGAGAAATATCAATAATCTCAGATATGCAGATGACATCACCCTTCTGGCAGAAAGTGAAGAGGACCTAAAAATCTTCTTGATGAAAGTGAAGGAGAGTGAAAAAGTTGGCTTAAAGTTCAACATTAAGAAAACTAAGATCATGGCATCCGTTCCCATAACTTCATGGGAAATAGATGGGGAAACAGTGGAAACAGTGTCAGACTTTATTTTGGGGGCTCCAAAATCACAGCAGATGGTGATTGCAACCATGAAATTAAGACTCTTACTCCTTAGAAGGAAAGTTATGACTAACCTAGATAACATATTATAAAGCAGAGATATTTAGCCAACAAACATCCATCTAATCAAGGTTATTGTTTTTCCAGTGGTCATGTATGGATGTGAGAGTTGAACTGTGAAGAAAGCTGAGCACCGAAGAATTGATGCTTTTGAATGGTGGTGTTGAAGAAGACTCTTGACAGGCTCTTGGACTGCAAGGAAGTCCAATCAATCCATCCTAAAGGAGATCAGTCCTGGGTGTTCATCGGAAGGACTGATGCTAAAGCTGAAACTCCAATACTTTGACCACTTCATGCGAAGAGTTGACTCATTGGAAAAGATCCTGATGCTGGGAGGGATTGGGGGCAGGAGGAGAAAGGGATGACTTAGGATTGGATGGCATCATTGACTTGATGGACATGAGTCTGAACTCTGGGAGTTGGTGATGGACAGAGAGGCCTGACATGCTGAGATTCATGGGGTCGCAAAGAGTCAGACACGACTGTATGACTGAACTGAACTGAATGAGTAAAGTTATGTGCACAAATTCTTCATGATTTTCATAAAATTAAATTTATTGTCCTCTACTTGTTTTCAATCTCCATGTTATTGGCTGAAAACATCAGTTATTGGAGCCACTTTGGAAGACATGTTAACAGTGATGGATGGGATCTTAGTATTTTCCATAATTTATTTGTTGAAATCTCAATTCCTATTATGGTGATATTAAGAGGTGGGACTTTTGGATATTAAATTAGCTTATGGGGCTGGAGCCTTATTAACGAGATTAGTGTCTTTAAAAAAATGAAGCCCCAGAGAGCTCTCTTGCTCTCTTTCCTCCATGTGAAGATACAAGGATACAGCAGTCTGCAACCCAGAAGACTTCATCAGAACCCAGCCATGCTGATATTCTGATCTAGGACTTACTGCCTCCAGAACTGTAAAAAAATAAAATTCTATTGTTTATAAGACCCCCAATCTGTGGTATCATGTAGAGCAGCCTGAATTAAGACAGGTGGCATCCCACTTGCCTGGAACCCTGAATGGTGTCATGAAGCAAAGCCCACCTATTGCTATGCTTTAATATGTGTGAAGGAGATAAATGTTTCTTTTGTATGGGCAACTGAATTGTGGATCTTATAATAGAAGCTTGGCTCATATCCCAAATAATAGAACTGGCAATTAAAGAAACAATTTGAAGATGAACAGGTGTTCAGGAAATATTTGTTTATGAATAAATGACTAAATAAATGAATTCAAAATAATAAAACATTTGGCAAAAATACCTTTAGAAAACTTTACATATGCTTTAGAAATGCTATCTACTTATATCAGTAGCAATGGAAACAGTAAAGAAGAAAAAGAACAAAGGAACCATAGTTACAACAGCCAGGACATGGAAGCAACCTAAATGTCCATAAACAGATGATTGGATAAAAAAGATGTGGTACATATACACAGTGAAATAATACTCAGAGGCGGTCCTAAGATGGCAGAGGAATAGGATGGGGTGACCACTTTCTCCCCCACAAATTCATTAAAATAGCACTTAAATGCTGAGTAAATTCCACAAAACAACTTCTGAATGCCAGCAAAGAACATCAGGCACCCAGAAAAGCAGCTCATTGTCTTAAAAAATAGGTAGGAAAAAGTATAAAAGACAAAAAAAGAGACAAAAGAGAGGGAGGGAGCTCCATCCCAGGAAGGGAGTCTTAAAAAGAGAGAAGTTTCCCAACACCAGGAAACACTCTCACTGCCCAGTCTGTGGCAAACTTTGGAAGCACAGAGGGCAACATAACAGGAGGAAAAATAAATAATTAAACCCCGCAGATTACAAGCCCAATGTAACTCCCTCAGTGAAGAAGCAGCACAGACAACTGCATCCACCACTAGCAAGTGGGAGCTGGACAGGGAGGTGCGGGCTGCATTGCTTTTTAAGGATTGGCTCGAATGCCCCGAAGGTAACCTGAGCGAACTAACTTGAGCTAGCAAACCAGACTGTGGAACAGCTATACACGAAAAGCTCTAAGATAAGACGCCACCAGGATTATGCACAGAACAAAGGACAGAACAGAATTAACGAGCTGCAGACCATCCCCCTCCAGTGACAAGCAGCCAGAGCTGGAAGGGTTGGAAGGAGGCAATCACAGCCCCAGAGAGACATTATCTACCAATCTGCTAGCAGGCTTCTTTGCTAACTAAAACTTCCTGGGGTTCTGGACAGTCATCATCCGCCTGATGTACACCCAGAAAGGTGTGCCAGTTGTACACCCAGAAAACTGGGCAGCAGGGATAGGAGAAGCAATAAGTTGCAGTGACCACGCTCGCCAAACACATGAACTACTTGGACCTGGAAAAGTCAAAAAATGCAGTCTCAATCGAGTCTGCACCGCTGAGGACTTCCTGAGTGCCTGAGCCTGAGCCGGTTAGACCTGGGAGGTGCATGCAGCTCAGGGCCAGCCTCAGATGGTTCCTAGCAGAACAACCTAGAGCCTGAGCTGTGTGCGCCATGAGTGGAGGTAGGCCCAGTGTGGCTGAGACACTGTGAGCACATGCCAGTGTTTTTTGCAGCGTCCCTCTCTCTCCACAGTGCAACTGAACAAGTGAGCCTAAAAAGTGTCCACCACTGCCCACCTTGTGTCAGAGTGGAGATCAGACACTGAAGAGACCAGCAAACAGAAGAAGCTAAAACAGAGGGAACCACCTTGGACGCAACAGGTGCAATAGATTAAAACCCTCTCATTAGTACTGACTACATAGGAAGGGGCCTATAGACCTTGAGAAATATAAGCCGGACCAAGGTACTGTCCAAAAATGAACTGACCCCACAGTGCCCACAACACCACCAGAGAAAGTCCTAGATATACCTTTACTATTTTTACAATCATTGTGTTTTTTTCTTTTTTTCATTTTCTTCTTGTTTTTTTTTAATACTTTTTTTTTACATTTTATAGTCCTCTACTACGCCTTTAATTATCATTTTTATAACCTACTATTACTTTTCAAAAAAAAGACCTTATTTCTAAAACAAAATATATATATATATATATATATAATTCTTGTGATTTTTTCTTCTTCTTCTTCTATTTTTCCTTAATATATTATTTTTGAAAATCCAACTTCTACTCTAGATTTTTAATCTTTGTTTTGTGGTATTTATTATCAATTTTTTACCTTCAAAAATCCAATCTTCAGTACCCATTTTTACTTGAGAGCAAGGTTGCTGGCTTGACTGCTCTCTCCTCCTTTGAACTCTCCTTTTTCTCCACCAGGTTGCCCCTGTCTGTTCCTTCCCCTTCTCTTCTCTACCCAAATATGTGAATCTCTGTGTGTTCCAGACAGTGGAGAACACTTAGGGAAACTGGCTGGATCAGTCTCTCTCCTTTTAATTCGCTCCTTTTATCCTCCTGGCCACCTCTGTATCCTTCCTCCCTCTTCTCTTCTCTGTATAACTCCGTGAAAGCCCTGAGCAGTCCAAACTGTGGAACATACATAAAGAAGTGATTACTGGCTTGCTTGCTCTCTCCTCTTTTGATTCCACCTCATCTCATTCGGGTCACCTCTAACTCCCTCCTCCCTCTTCTGTTCTCCATTAAACTGTGAACCTCTCTGGGTGTCCCTCACTGTGGAGAAAATTTTCATCTTTAACCTAGATGTTTTATCAATGGTGCGTATAGAAAGAGAAATCTTGAGACTACTGTGAAAATAAGACTGAAAACCAGAAGCAGGAGGCTTAAGTTCAAATCCTGAGAACATCAGAGGACTCGTGACTCCAGGGAACATTATAGGAGCTCATCAAATGCCTCTGTACATACATTGAAACCAAACACAATTCAAGGGCCAAAAAGTTGCAGAGGAAAACATACCATGCAAATGCTACAGCAACACAGGAACACAGCCCTGAGCTTCAATATATAGGCTGCCCAAAGTTACTCCAAAACCATTGACATATCATAACAAACCATTCAATATCACAGTCATCCAAGTCTGTGCCCCAACCAGCAACACTGTAGAAGCTGAAGTTGAACTCTTTTATGAAGACCTACAAACCTTTTTGGAACAAACTCAAAAAAGATGCCCTTTTCATTATAGGGGATTGGAATGTAAAAGTAGGAAGTCAAGAAACACCTGGAGTAACAGGCAAATTTGGCCTTGGGATGCAGAATGAAGCAAGGCAAACACTAATAGAGTTTTGCCAAGAAAATGCACTAGTCATAGCAAATTCCCTCTTCCAACAACACAAGAGAAGACTCTACACATGGACATCACCAGATGGTCAACACCGAAATCAGATTGATTATACTCTTTGCAGCCAAAGATGGAGAAGCTATATAAAGTCAACAAAAACAAGACCAGGAGCTTACTGTGGCTCAGATCACGAACTCTTTATTTCCAAATTCAGACTTAAATTGAAGAAAGTAGGGAAAACCGCTAGACCATTCAGATATGACCTAAATCAAATCTCTTATGATTATACAGTGGAAGTGAATCAAATAGATAGAGTGCCTGATGAACTATGGACTGAGATTCCTGACATTGTACGGAAGACAGGGATCAAGAGCATCCCCATGGAAAAGAAATACAAAAAATAAAAATGGCTGTCTGGGGAGGCCTTACAAATAGCTGTAAAAAGAAGAGAGGTGAAAAGCAAAGAAGAAATGGAAAGATATAAGCATCTAAATGCAGAGTTCCAGAGAATAGAAAGAAGAGATGAGAAAGCCTTCTTCAGTGATCAATCCAAAGAAATAGAGGAAAAGAACAGAATAGAAAAGACTAGAGATATCTTCAAGAAAACTAGAAATACCACAGGAACATTTCATGCCAAGATGGGCTAGATAAAGGACTAGCCCATACAATCCGTACAATAAAGATTGTATGGATCTAACAGAAGCAGAAGATATTAAGGAGAGGTGGCAAGAATACACAGAAGAACTATACAAAAAAGGTCTTCACAACTAAGATAATCCTGATCACTAATCTAGAGCCAGACATCCTGGAATGTGAAGTCAAGTGAGACTTAGAAAGCATCAATACTAACAAAGCTAGTGGAAGTGATGGAATTCCAATTGAGCTGATTCAAATCCTGAAAGATGATGCTGTGAAAGTGCTGCACTCAGTATGCCAGCAAATTTGGAAAACTCAGCAGTGGCCATAGGACTGGAAAAGGTCAGTTTTCATTTCAATTCCAAAGAAAGGCAATGCTAAAGAATGTTCAAACTACTGCACCATTGCACTCATCTCACATGCTAGTAAAATAATGCTCAAAATTCTCCAAACCAGGCTTCAGCAATAGGTGAACCATGAACTTGTTGATGTTTAAGCTGGTTTTAGAAAAGGCAGAGGAACCAGAGATCAAATTGTCAACATCCGCTGGATCATGGAAAAAGCAAGAGAGTTCCAGAAAAACATCTATTTTTGCTTTATTGACTATGCCAAAGCCTTTGACTAAGTACCACAATAAACGGTGAAAATTCTGAAAGAGATGGGAATACCAGACCACCTAACCTGCCTCCTGAGAAATCTGTATGCAGGTCAGGAAGCAACAGTTAGAACTGGACATGGAACAACAGACTAGTTCCAAATAGGAAAAGGAGTGTGTCAAGGCTGTATATTGCCACGCTGCTTATTTAACTTCTATGCAGAGTACATCATGAGACATAGTGGACTGGAAGAAACACAAGCTGGAATAAAGATTGCCGGGAGAAATATCAATAACTTCAGATATGTAGATGACACCACCCTTATTGTAGAAAGTGAAGAGGAACTAAAAAGCCTCCTGATGAAAGTGAAAGAGGAGAGTGAAAAAGTTGGCTTAAAGCTCAAGATTCAGAAAACGAAGATCATGGCATCTGGTCCCATCAGTTCATGCACTTCATGGGAAATAGTTGGGGAAACAGTGGCTTTATTTTGAGGGGCTCCACAATTACTGCAGATGGTTATTGCAGCCATGAAATTAAAAGACACATTCCTTGGAAGAAGAGTTGTTATCAACCCAGATAGCATATTCAAAAGCTAAGACATTACTTTGCCAACAACGGTCTGTCTAGTCAAGGCTATGGTTTTCCAGTGGTCATGTATGGATGTGAGAACAGGACTGCGAAAAAGGCTGAGCACCAGATTTGATGCTTTTGAACAAGACTCTTGAGAATCCCTTGGACTGCATGGAGACCCAACCAGTCCATTCTGAAGGAGATCAACCCTGGAGATCAACCATTTCTTTGGAAGGAATGATGCTGAAGCTGAAACTCCAGTACTTTGGCTGCCTCATGTGAAGAGTTGACTCACTGGAAAAAGACTCTGATGCTGGGAGGAATTGGACGTAGAAGGAGAAGGGGAGGACCGAGGATGAGATGGCTGGATGGTATCACTGACTCGATGGACGTGAGTCTGAGTGAACTCTGGGAGTTGGTGTTGGAGAGGGAGGCCTGGCGTGCTGCAATTCATGGGGTCGCAAAGAGTCAGACATGACTGAGCAACTGAACTGAACTGACCTGAACACATTACTGGACACTTCATTGCACTCCATAGAGGAGAAATCCAACTCCACCTACCAGAACACCGACACAAGCTTCCCTAACCAAGAAACCTTGACAAGCCACTTATACAACCCCATCCACAGCAAAGAAACTCCACAATAAAGAGAATTCCACAAACTGCCAGAATACTGAAAGGCCATCTGTAATGCAGCAATATAAACAAGATGACGAGAAAGAGGAGTACCCAGCAGGTAAAGGAACAGGATCAGTGCCCACCAAACCAAATCAAAGAGGAAGAGGTAGGGAATCTATCTGATAAAGAATTCTGAATAATGATAGTGAAAATGATCCAAAATTTGAAATAAAAATGAAATCACAGATAAATACCTTGGAGAAAAGGATTGACAAGATGCAACAAAGGTTTAAGAAGGACCTAGAAGAAGAAAAAAAGAGTTAATATATAATGAATAATGCAATAAATAAGATAAAAAACATTCTGAAGGCAACAAATAGAATAATGGAGGCAGAAGATAGGATTAGTGAAGTAGAAGATAGAATGGTAGAAATAAATGAATCAGAGAGGAAAAATTTAAAAATGAATTAAAAGAAATAAGGACAATCTCAGAGACCTCCAGGACAATATGAAATGCTCCAATATTCGAATTATAGGAGTCCCAGAAGAAGA
>SJYC01064708.1:0-15972 GCA_006408675.1 Madoqua kirkii | reverse complement strand
ACCGGGGCCTCCCTGGTGGCTTATATGGTACAGATTCAACAGCAGTCTCATCATATTGTGACTCTGATTCACTTCAGGAGAACTCTCTCTCCATACTGTTGGTCCTCTAGTCTGAGACTCCAGCTGTCACTTGCACAAAGAAATTCAAGAAACCTTCCAACTGAGCTGCCACATTTAATCTATACCCCTCATGTAGCCCTCCACCCTGCACCCATATTTCATTCTGAATGACAGTTCTCAAATGCAAACTGATCCTCCAAGCATATAGACTGATCCTCATTCCAGGCTTGACTGAACATACCCTTTCTCCTATTTGGACCATTTTCACAGCCTCCCATGCAAAAATATCTGCACCTTAGTTTCAAAACCTACTGCCATAAACTTTCTCATACTAACCATAGTCTATCAATCACTTCATTCCTAACACCTTATACTAATGGTACCATATTTTGCTTTGCGTTTGTGTAATTCTCATGACATCACACTTCCTAATCTTTAAGGAAGTATATATTAATTTAAATTCCTCCCTACACCCTACCCCACTAAAAAAAGTAGATTTCTTTTTTTGCCAGTGTTAACAGATATTTAAAGGAGGAACACAAGTTTGATTCATCAAGAGAACTAGTTTTGGAAGGTGACGGATCTGATTTCAGATTGTAGATCTAACACAGGCTGTGCAATTCCAGAGTCCTTAATTTCTGTCAGTCCACTTTTCCCCATGTCAGGAGACTTTTGAAGCACTGTAGTACACAATATTCTTGAGTGAGTTGCTCAGGTAACCACACTCCCCTCCAAAGTCACAGTAACATGGAGCAGGCAATGGGAACACGTGAGCCGACAGGCAGATGCAATGCTCCAGGCTTCCTTCAAGCCCACAGGAGGCCCACGTCACTGCCAACATGGACAGGTGTCCAGAGTCTGTGGTCTGGGAGAGACCCTGCTCATATACACCCTTAACACTTTCCTTTTTTTCTTTTTGTTATAAGGATTGCAGAAAAATGGCCTTGCATATCTGGGGAAAATCCAGTCTGATCTGGGCTACTCAGGAGACTTGCAGACAAAATCCTAAGCTGCATTCTTCTACTGACCTATAGCTTGTCCTTTTGAGGGTAGGGAACACTAGTGATCACAGATATTTCCATGCCAGGTAACCCAGAGCAAGTCACAGGGGTCATTTAGCAGACCATACAATGGTAATATTCAAGTACTGGCTTCACTGTGTCATTAAGATTATTTAAAAAAAAAAAAGCATCTGACACATATTAACTCTCCAATAGTCAACACTGAAACCAGATTAATTATATTCTTTGCTGCCAAAGATGGAGAAGCTCTATACAGTCAGCAAAAACAAGACTGGGAGCTGACTGTGGCTCAGATCATGAACTCCTTATTGCCAAATTCAGACTGAAATCGAAGAAAGTGAAGAAAACCACTAGACCATTCAGGCATGACCTAAATCAAATCCCTTAGTGAAAAACAGATTTAAGGGACTAGATCTGATAGACAAGAGTGCCTGATGAACTATGTATGGAGCTTTGTGACACTGTAAAGGAGACAGGGATCAAGACCATCCCCAAGAAAAAGAACTGAAAAAAGCAAAACGGCTGTCTGAGGAGGACTTACAAATAGCTGTGAAAAGAAAGGAAGTGAAAAGCAAAGGAGAAAAGGAAAGATATACCCATTTGAATGCAGAGTTCCAAAGAATAGCAAGGAGAGATAAGAAAGCCTTCCTCAGCGATCAATGCAAAGAAATAGAGGAAACAATAGAATGGAAATACTAGAGATCTCTTCAAGAAAATTAGAGATACCAAGGGAACATTTCAGGCAAAGATGGGCTCAATAAAGGACAGAAATGGTATGGACCTAACAGAAGCTGAAGATATTAAGAATTTGTGGCAAGAAATTCTGTACTTGTGGCAAGAAGACACAGAAGAACTGTTCAAAAAACTCCTTCATGACCCAGACAATCATGATGGTGTGATCACTCACCTAGAGCCAGACATCCTGGAATGTGAAATCAAGTGGGCCTTAGCAAGTATCACTATGAACAAAGCTAGTGGAGGTGATGGAATTCCAGTAGAGCTAGATCAAGTCCTGGAAGATGATGCTGTGAAAGTGCTGCACTCAATATGCCAGCAAATTTGGAAAACTCAGCAGTGGCCACAGGACTGGTAAAGGCCAGTTTTCATTCCAATCCTAAAGAAAGGCAATGCCAAAGAATGCTCAAAGTACCACACAATTGCACTCATCTCACACGCTAGTAAAGTCATGCTTAAAATTCTCCAAACCAGGCTTCAGCAATATGTGAACCATAAACTTGCAGACGTTCAAGCTGGTTTTAGAAAAGGCAGAGGAACCAGAGATCAAATTGCCAACATCCGCTGGATCATCGAAAAAGCAAGAGAGTTCCAGAAAAACATCAATTTCTGCTTTATTGACTTTGCCAAAGCCTTTGATTGTGCCCATCACAATAAACCGGAAAATTCTGAAAGAGATGGGAATACCAGACCACTTGACCTGCCTCTTGAGAAATATGTATGCAGGTCAGGAAGCAACAGTTAGAACTGGACATGAAACAGCAGACTGGTTCCAAATAGCAAAAGGAGTGTATCAAGGCTGTATACTGTCACCCTGCTTATTTAACTTCTATGCAGAGTACATCATGAGAAATGCTGGGCTAGAGGAAGCACAAGCTGGAATCAAGATTGCCGGGAGAAATATCAATAACCTCAAATATGCAGATGACACCACCCTTATGGCAGTGAAGAAGAATTAAAGAGCCTCTTGATGAAAGTGAAAGAGGAGAGTGAAAAGGTTGGCTTAAAGCTCAACATTCAGAAAACAACGATCATATCATCCAGTCCCATCACTTCATGGCAATAGATGGGGAAACAGTGGAAACAGTGGCTGACTTTATTTTTCTGGGCTCCAAAATCACTGCAGATGGTGACTGCAGCCATGAAATTAAAAGACACTTACTCCTTGGAAGAAAAGTTATGACCAACCTAGATAGCATATTAAAAAGCAAAGACATTATTTTGCCAACAAAGGTCTGTCTAGTCAAGGCTATGGTTTTTCCACTGGTCATGTATGGATGTGAGTAGGACTATAAAGAAAGCTGAGTGCTGAAGAATTGATGCTTTTGAACTGTGGTGTTGGAGAAGACTCTTGAGAGTCCCTTGAACTGCAAGGAGGTCCAACCAGTCCATCCTAAAGGAGATCAGTCCTGGGTGTTCATTGGAAGGACTGATACTAAAGCTGAAACGCTAATACTTTGGCCACCTGATGCAAAGAGCTGACTCATTTGAAGAGACTCTGATCCTGGGAAAGATTGAGGGCAGAAGGAGAAGGGGATAACAGAGGATGAGATGGTTGGATGGCATCACCTACTCAGTGGACATGGGTTTGGGTGGACTGTAGGAGTTGCTAATGGACAGGGAAGCCTGGTGTGCTGTGGTTCATGGGGTCACAAAGAGTCAGACACAACTGAGTAACTGAACTGAACTGAACTAAATGATAATTAAATAGTATAATGTTTTAGTAAACTAATATTCTACAAGGCTAATGCTATGCATACATGGAGAATAAGTGTTGACCATGTGTAATTGAGGAATTAAAGTCAACTTGATCAAATACATTCTCAGAAGGCATTCACACCCAGCCTTGTTGAAGTTATTTTTTTGTCATCTACGAGAGTATTTTTCCATTAAGTTTTTTTTTTTTTGGTCTTTTATCCAAAATTATCCAACAGAAAGGGACAATAGAGGATGAGATGGATGGATGGCATCACTGACTCAATGGGCATGAGTTTGAGCAAACAGTGGAAGACAGTGAGGATAGGCAAACCTGGCGTGCTGCAGGCCACAGGGTCTCAAAAGTCGGACATGACTTTGCAACTGAACAGCAACAACGATATCATTTTACCATGTGTGTTTATTTTGAGTTTAAAATACTTCCTCTCAGTATTTATCCTTCAACTGTGGGTCCGTGAAAAAAGGAGGCTGGCTAAATGCACAGATGATGTACTTTACTCCAGGAGACAGCAGATGCAGTCACAGTGAAAGCACCCTCCACAGGGCTGCAGATCCTTACAAGGGTGGGAAACGGAGGAAGGTGAGTTATCATCCAGTGCAAGGCGGCAGAGAACCCAAAGGAACTTGCAGCCACTTCACAGAGACTCAAAGACCCTCCTTTCCCAGCAGCCACTTCATAGGGACATTACTAAAGGAGACTAGCATCAGCAGCCTTGTTAAACTAATGTCGAATTTACATATGAGATTCAAAATATGAAGTGTGTGCTGCTGGGAAAACTGCTTAATATTTCTAAGACTTCTTTGGATGGGTGATTTTTAGGATTAAATTAGAATATCTATAAAAGTTGTTATCTGACGCAGAGTGCTCAATAACTGCTTGCTATTATTATACAGTGATAAATATTTTGCAGAGTAGATGCTCTGAACCAGTAGAAAATGTAACTATGAATATGAATCATTTTGGAGTTCGCTTTGCTGATTGTCCATTGTATGGCGTGTAGAACTCCAGAATCCTAAGACAAATAAGACTGTCCAGATTCTATGTTCCAGAATCACAATCTCGGGTGGGATTTTTTTTTCTTTAAAGATAATTTTATTCAAGTGAGATCACTGTAAAGGGAGGCGCTAACACATACCAGGAGCAGCTGAGCTGGACTGCGGAAGCCAAGAAAGCTACCAGGAAGGCAGGCAGATGGTGAGAAGTTAAGCTGCCCATGGCTCGTCTCGGATTTAACAGCTGGAGGAGGCAGAGCATGAGCTGGCGCTCTGGAGTCTCGCAGATGAGGATGCAAATCCTGTCATTTCCTATCTGGGCAACTGGAGCGAGTCACAGCCGCAAGAGTCGAATCTCTCAGCTTTAGCTTCCTCATTTGCAAAGCAGGGGAATGGAAGAGTTACCTAACAATATTTCTCTGGACTTGGCTTTAATTATAAACTAACTGCTTAATGTGGTATCAAACATATAATAAGCAGTCAAGAAAAATGTTACTTTAGAATTATAAAATTAATCCTATTAACATGAGTGCTGTATTGCTATTAATACAATCATGACATTTCCGTCAACGTCGTTTCTCTGTCTGACACAGTGCAGACAAACTCAACAAGCTGCCTGTCCTCTTTATGACATGCCTGCCTTTCACGCAAATGAAGTGAGCCTGAAAAAGCGATGAGACACGTGAGAAGAAACCTTTAGTGGCTAAAGAAATAAAGGTTTACTAGAGGAAGCAGGATGCAGTGGAACTGAACAGTTCTGCTGTGGACTAAGTCGTGAGACACTGGGCAAATTACTGACTGTCTCCAAACCTCAGACTGCTGGTCTGATAATTGTAGGTCGTATTAACTAACTCATTGTTCTCTAATAAAAGGGCATCTGACAGGATGGTGTGGCTTGAGGTAGACTATCAATAACTCTTAGGTCCCTGTCCCACAGAAAGACATAATAAAATGTTTCATTAAGAGGAGACTAAGTGAAATCTGTGGTTTCTATCTTTTCTTATGTGAAAGTATTTCAAACACATTTTACACTTTGGCAGGGGTCTTTACCTTCTCTATGAATTTATGTTCAGGCATAGCATATTTATAAGTGAGTTCCATGGCATATTATTTTTAGGCTGCAGAGGAAAAGCATTCTCTGTTCTCATAACAGATGATTGGTTTTACTAAATGGGTCGCTGTCTTTTATTAAATTTAGGCTACCCAAATGAAACATCGTAAAATATAGCCTACAGAGACAAGTTCTAATATTTACAAGTTAAGATGTAGTCAGTAACATCAGATTTGGGTAAATGGAATCACATGTGTCTACAAACATATATCTATCTATCTATGTATCAATTTGTCAATAAAATGCTTCCATTTTTGATTTAAAATACAAAAGCGGAACACATAAGCCAATATTGGCATGTATGGGCACATATAACGCTTTCCACAAAAATTGCCCCTGTTCTTTGTCTCTTTACATAGCTGTGAAGTCAATTTCAGCATATAGTTTGGCTTTTAAAACATCTCCTTTGATATCTATTCCACTGTGTGGATAAACAAATACTTACTATATGCACATCCAAACACCTCGATTCGCATTCCAATTCTGCCCTTGGGGTTCCACTCCAGAGGGATGAAGCGCAGAAACCTGGCTTTGATAGAAGGCTGGAGTCTATAGTACACAACACTGTCTGCGTTTGCATTTCCTACAAATCCCTAGAAAAGAGCAAGAAGGAAATCAGTGCATCTGGAGAGTATCTATTTCACTTTGTTCCCTAAAACGCCAATAAGCAGTGTCTGATTTGCTTTTTAACTTATAAAATGGCAACCATCACCAACAGTTATATCATAATATTTCATCTGCAGAAGTTACTATAGTCTAAACTGCTTTCTATATAGCAGTTTAAATCCCACCATCTGCATGAAGTCAGCTTTCACTGTGAAACCCCCAGTAAAGTTTGTTTCTATGAAGTGCAGAGGAAAATAAAAGCTATTGACATAAACAGTGAGAACATCCTCTTGTATTCAAAAACTAGAATCACATTCTGCACGGAGGTTGCTCACGTAGTTGATGAATGAGTTAAGGTTCATATTTGTTTCTGCTGTTTCACTTTCTCATCTTACTCAGCAACATAAAGGAAAGTATCACCAGACATTCAAGTCAGAGCTACACTCTGAGAATAAGCTCTTAAACTTCACTCACCACACAGCCGGATACACACATTAAAAACTGTTGTTACATGTCATTTTTATTCAATTAAAAAAAATAAAGTAAAAGCATCTCTATTTTAAAAATTGTTCAGGGAAACTGGAATCAATAGTAATTTGGAAAGACCTGAAATTAGACTGTCAGACTCTAGAATCTGAAAGCTATAAAGACCATAGGTATGCTGCTGAGCTGCTGCTGCTGCTAAATCACTTCAGTCATAGCTGACTCTGTGTGACCCCATAGACGGCAGCCCACCAGGCTCCCCCGTCCCTGGGATTCTCCAGGCAAGAACACGGAGTGGGTTGCCATTTCCCTCTCCAATGCATGAAAGTGAAACATGAAAGTGAAGTCACTTAGTCTTGTCTGACTCCTAGTGACCCCATGGACTGCAGCCCACCAGGCTTCTCCTTCTATGGGATTTGCCAGGCAAGAGTACTGGAGTGGGTTGCCACTGCCTTCTCCAGCTGCTGAGCTAGTACCATCAAATGGCAAATGAGGAAACCAAATGTCAAAATGGCAAGAAAACAAACAAACAAACAAACAAAAACCCTCTGGTGTTTGCAAAACTATTATATGGTATGATCAGGAGCAGTGTTCCTTTCACAATATCATGATGCATCTACCTAACACCTGCAAACCTCACACTTAAACAGCTTTTATTTTCTCCTACATGACATATGGTAAAGCTGTATATGTGAAAAAGTTAGGATGAGACAGAAACTGTTCTCAATAATTGATATTTAACTTTTAAATTTTTATTTCTTCTTTTCTTTGTCCTCTTCTACCTCTTCTTTCCCTTCCACCATCCTGTTCTCCTTCTGTTCCCCTCCTCCTCCTCATTTTTGTGTTTAACTGTAACAATCAAGACACGCAACAATATAAGGGATCTTATTATGATTTACTCAGCCACGTTTAACCTATATACAGAGTACATTATGAGGAACGGTGGACTGGAAGAAACATAAGCTGGAATCAAGATTGCCGGGAGAAATATCAATAGCCTCAGATATGCAGATGACACCACCCTTATGGCAGAAAGTGAAGAGGAGCTAAAAAGCCTCTTGATGAAAGTGAAAGAGGAGAGTGAAAAAGTTGGCTTAAAGCTCAACATTCAGAAAACGAAGATCATGGCATCCGGTCCCATCACTCCATGGGAAATAGATGGGCAAACAGTGGAAATAGTGTCAGACTTTATTTTTCTGGGCTCCAAAATCACTGCAGATGGTGACTGCAGCCATGAAATTAAAAGATGCTTACTCTTTGGAAGAAAATTTATGACCAACCTAGATAGCATATTCAAAAGCAGAGACATTACTTTGCCGACTAAGGTCCATCTAGTCAAGGCTATGGTTTTTCCTGTGGTCATGTATGGATGTGAGAGTTGGACTGTGAAGAAGGCTGAGCGCTGAAGAATTGATGCTTTTGAACTGTGATGTTGGAAAAGGCTCTTGAGAGTCCCTTGGACTGCAGGGAGATTCAACCAGTCCATTCTGAAGGAGATCAACTCTGGGATTTCTTTGGAAGAAATGATGCTAAAGCTGAAACTCCAGTACTTTGGCCACCTCATATGGAGTGCTGACTCATTGGAAAAGACTCTGATGCTGGGAGGGATAGGGGGCAGGAGGAGAAGGGGACCACTGAGGATGAGATGGCTGGATGGCATCACTGACTCGACAGACGTGAGTCTGAGTGAACTCCGGGAGCTGGTGATGGACAGGGAAGCCTGCCCTGCTACGATTCATGGGGTTGCAAAGAGTCAGACACGACTGAGCGACTGAACTGAACTGAGCTGAACTCAGCCACGTGGTAGGTCCCCTTACCATGACTCGATCCACAAATGAGGTCCCCCTCATGTAGACCATACCAGACAAAGCAAATATTTCAGTAACACCAATACCCAGAGAATCTATCCATTTGCCTCCTTTTCTTTCTACTTCACAAATAAGCATTTACCGAAATATCTTCTAACACATTAAAAAAATAATAATAATAATAAAACTGGGTTTTTCATAGTCAAGTTAATCTGATTTGATTCCCCTTATCCCTCAATGCCCCAATACCTCATACACTCAATTTTCAGGCTCACACAAAATAGGCAGTTCTGTGACAGTGTCTTCAAATTATACCCCAAATCGGGGCATCTCCCTTCATCTCAGCTATGACCACCCAGTTCAACAAAACAGTATCTCATCAGAACTACTTCAGCGGCCTCCTCCTTATCTTTTCAGCCTTCTCTTTCCCATGCCCATGCCCAACCATATCCCTAATCTCGTTCCCTTTGAGCAGTCAGTACGATTTTTAAAGGTAAAATAAACTATGTTACTCCCACTGCTTCCTTTATCACTTAGAACAAAATCCGAATCCCTTATCAGACATTAGCACCATCTCTGGCAACCTCCTCCACAACACTTGACGCACAGGGAGCCTCCGTGTGGAAACCAAGTTCAGCTCCCCTGAGTGCCTTTACTACAGGCTGTTCGTTCCCCTCTGAAAGTTCTTCCCTTATGATCTCGGCACAACCAGCTCCTCTTGGCATCTCAGGCTTTGTTCTAAAGAGAGTCACCTAAGACAGGCCCTTTCTGATCCTCCAGGTTCTGAAGGAGTGTACCTGGCACACTGGCATCTTACCTTTCTGTTTTATTTTCTTCATACTACTCATTATTTGGGGATCTTTTTTTGATTATTTATCTTCCATCCCCCTCTCCACCGCCCAGAAGATAAGCTCTATGAAGCATGGACTTTTGCTGACCTTCCTTTGTAGTACCTAGAACATGGCTTGGCTCAAAGTTGTTCTCAACAAAATATTTGTCGGATGTGTATGTTTGGGTAACACTGGGCTTAAAAACAAACCAGAGTTCAACAAGTTTCTTGACAATAGTATCTCTCTGAACACATCGAATGAGAGGGTACAAATGAGCACTGTATCTCCTGAGGGAGCAACAGTTATGCAGCATGCTTGAAACCTGTTAGTCCCATATTCTTGGCTAGTATTTCCTAGAACAAACAGGAGAACATCGTTTAATCCCATAGATATTTGGACTCTAATAACCAGACATTTCTAGAATGTTCCATTCTATTCCACCAGTTGAGGACCTAGTATAAAAGGTTAACTGTGTCACACTACCTAATATCCATCCTCACTTCATATTTAGCACACCAGGGTCTCCTTTTCTGTCACAACCATGCACATCTGCTTGAAAATGTCCATTTATACCAACCTTTTCTTTAGAATGGCTGATAAAGGGCAGTTTCATTTTAGACAGTATTTCCCAAACCTGAATGACATATTAAACATCCCAGTGCTCAGACTGGGCATTGTTGTACATGTGTGTGTGCATGTCTGATTCTTTACAGGCTCTCCAAGTCAGGGTAACGTGTCTCCAAGGTTGAGGACCACATTTATAGATATTCAATCCTAATCAGACTTTCTTATACTTCTGATTCTGCTTTCCTGGGTACCGCTGGCAGTTTAATACAATACCTAATTATGATTTCTTGCAGGGAACAGCCGGATGATGAATTAGATAGCCCTCCAAAATATCTCACATTTTTCCAAAATTAATATAAGTTCACAGACTGAGATAGATGGCACTATGATGATCTCAGCATTTAATGGGATTGGGAGAAAAGATGCAGGTGACAGTGGCTACAGATATGTCAATGGAAAGAGGACATCTGTAAGTGGAAGACTTTCACAGTTTATGTGATCAATTTATGAGTTGTTTGAATTTTGAGAACATAAAGAAGAAATGCAAATTACTTAGTTTGTATAAGTTATAAAACATCTGGGCATATTAAAAATTTTAAGTGATTATTTCTTACAAGGGATAAGGGAAATTTTGAGGAGGGGAATATGAGATTTTAATTTAGTTCAGTTTATTCATTTATAAATTCTTAACTAGTATGTACTAATTTTACAATAATTAGCAAAATACAGTAACACATACATGCAAGTGTCTACAATGACAGCACAGGCAAAAATATCACTTTGTAATGCTGCTGCTGCTAAGTCACGTCAGTCGTGTCCGACTCTGTGCAACCCCATAGATGGCAGCCCACCAGGCTTCCCTGTCCCTGGGATTCTCCAAGCAAGAACACTGGAGTGGGTTGCCATTTCCTTCTCCAATGCATGAAAGTGAAAAGTCAAAGTGGAGTCACTCAGTCGTGTCCGACTCTTAGCGACGCCATGGACTGCAGCCTGCCAGGCTCCTCCATCCATGGATTCTCCAGGCAAGAGTACTGGAGTGGGGTGCCATCTCCTTCTCTGAGTAATGCTTTGCATACCTTAAATAATATTGGGTACCCTAAATAATATTCTAATATCAATAACATTGGGAAAACATGCACCATTACTACTAATTAAATATATTTAACTGAACAATAATATTTGCAATTTTTGTTCCCCGTGTTGATAACTTAAAACATAAGACAACAAGGATTCTATTGTGGAATTCAATAATCTAACAGGAATTTTTGTATAATGTCTATAGAGGCCATGTTGCTTTATAAATGAAAAGTCCAATGCATACTAATATTCCTAATGTAATTTCATTGCCTAAGAGACTTTTTTCAATTTGCTGTAAGATTTTTTTCATATCATTATAATTCATAAAGGAATGCATGAATTTAAACATTGCATTCTCTTTTGAAAAAATAATTTTATTATGAGAATGTGTATGTCCTCCCTTATACTACAGATTCTGAACTTGAGCGTGGGTCTGCAAGACCTGAGGTACTGTCACGCACATCTGTGGGAGGGGCTTTAGAGTCTGCATTTCAATGCAGGTCAGACTGACTTGTGCTTTTGGTCTTTGGCCTACTCCTTGAACATTCTTCAGGCTTGTGGATAAACCGTGCTCTTTTCCCCTTGCTATTTTATCTCAAAAATTTCAGAGAGAGAAAAGGTTTTAGCAGAAGAGTTCACTAGGGTTAACTTCCAAAAGCAGGAATAAGCAAGTAACAAATGTCTTTTGTGCTATCAATCGGACTGTCTTCAACATGAAAGGTTGTATCTCAACATCAGACACAGCAGAAATACGTATTATGTAGTTTTAATACTTGCCTCAAGGCTGTGAAGTATTTTTCTGCCCACCATAAAACTGAGGATAACAAAAATTATAGAGGTTATGTGCTTAGAACCACACAGCTAGAAAGTGACAGGGTAAGGATTTAATTCCATACTTCTCTGAATCAAAAGCCCATAATTTAGCTAAGCATCAAAAGGCCTCACTCATAGGACATGAAAACAACCAACCAACTCTACAGGAAACCTGTTATTTTATCTGAGGGGTTTTTTCCCCCTTTTCCTCATAATTTATATTTAACATCTTTGACACATTTGAAATTAATGCAACTTAGATTATTACTGGCTGGAACATACCTCTTCCAGTTGATTTTACAGACAATCAGATTGTTCCATTAACTACATTTTCTTAAAATTAAATGACAAATGTTCAATCATCAATAGGATATTTTCATATAAATGGTAACCTCCTATTAGATGCACAATGTAAAAGAATATGCCATCAGATCATCAAATATATGAATATCTAAAAGTAAAATTAAGGTGATGTGTCCTATGTGATAAAAATCAAAAGCCTTAATTGTATTTTTCTTCAAGACTTGATGATTTTCAAACTCAATGAGGTGTTCACAGATGGGTTTAGAAATGTATTCTAACCAAGATAATTTATTGAGTTAATGAATTAAAGTTTCTCACAGGATTTTAAGTATTTTCATAGCGATTCTACAGTTTATGAAGAAGTGTAATAGCATTAATTTCTTTTGCAAATAGTAATTGAGCAATTCATCTATGGAAGCCAAGATGCATAAAGGAAGATAACCATATGGCAGTTCATAAGGGGCTCCAAAACATGGCTGTAATAAATCGGAAACATGGGAACAGTTACATCTGTTATATAGCAGATTTGTAACTACACATAGAATCATCCAGCTCCCACCAAAATAAATAGTAACATGAATAGAAATTCAATACAACAAAGAGGCAAATAGTAAAATCCTCTGACATCCCTTATTCATGTGACTTACATATGACCTTTTTTCCAAGTACAATTCATTTTGACACAGTCAGCTAATAGACAGACACTAAACATATCACAGCAACATGCTGTCTAATGGAAATCAGCTCTTTATTTTATGATGTTGGTTATAAATCTTTACTAAGTATGCCTCCCATGAGATCAGGTCTAGAAAAATGTAAAAGAAAAAGCAAAGAAAAATAAGAACTATCAAAAATGGGCAATATGCTAACAAAAACCCAGATAAGATTAACATTTAAACATATTAATATGCTGCATAAGACATTGCAACTGTATCTAACAAAAGCTGATTCTATCTTGGGTGTGAATGGAATTTGTTTAACATAACAGAAGATCAGCAAGGCAGTACAGCAGTCAAATCAGATAGTTAAGTTTTGTTCTGAATATACAATAACACTCAATTTCCAAAATAAAAGGGTATCGAATTTTATTAATATTAAATCAGTTTCTATTATCTCTCTCAGAAAATATTCAATAGCTTTAAAATATTTATTTTGAGGGATACCAAATTATTAACAATAGTTCACTGAGGAACCACAAACCAGCCATTATATTAGAATCTGTGGACGCACAAAGCTGTAACATACACTGGTTAGGCCCTTTCAGCACAGAAGGGTTTGAATTCTCGACAGAAATATCAAAAGGAAAGAGAGAAAAAGTACATGAAAGATGCATTCTTCACTGTAGTAACTATTGTTGCTGTCCACTCGCTCAGTCATGTCCAACTCTTTGTGACCCCATGCACTGCAGGACACCAGGCCTCCCTGTCCCTCACCACCTTCCAGAGCTTGCTCAAACCCATGTCCATCAAGTTGGTGATGCCATCAAACCATCTCATCCTCTGTCATCTCCTTCTCCTCCTGCCCTCAATCTTTCCCAGCATCAAGGTCTTTTCCAGTGAGTCAGCTCTTCACATCAGGTGGCCAAAGTATCAGAGCTTCAGCTTCAGCATCAGTCCTTCCAATGAATATTCAGGGTTTATTTACTTTAGGATTGACTGGTTTGATCTCCTTGCTGTCCAAGGGACCTGTAAGAGTCTTGTCCAACAATACAGTTCTAAAGCATTCTTTATGGTCCAACTCTTATATCCATACATAGCCATCAAACCATCTCATCCTCTGTCATCTCCTTCTCCTCCTGCCCTCAATCTTTCCCAGCATCAAGGTCTTTTCCAGTGAGTCAGCTCTTCACATCAGGTGGCCAAAGTATCAGAGCTTCAGCTTCAGCATCAGTCCTTCCAATGAATATTCAGGGTTTATTTACTTTAGGATTGACTGGTTTGATCTCCTTGCTGTCCAAGGGACCTGTAAGAGTCTTGTCCAACAATACAGTTCTAAAGCATTCTTTATGGTCCAACTCTTATATCCATACATGACTACTGGAAAAATCATAATTTTGACTACACAGACCAATGTCAGCAAAGTAATGTCTCTGTTTTTTAATATGCTGTCTAGGTCTATCAGAGCTTTTCTTCCAAGAAGCAAGTGTCTTTTAATTTCATGGCTTCAGTCACCATCTGCCATGGTTTTTGAGCCCAAGTAAATAGTCTGTCACTGTTTCCATTGTTTGCCCATCTATTTGCCATGGAGTGTTGGGACCAGATACCATGGTCTCAACTACTGTTGAGACATAGTAATAAATTGTTATGTGGCTGATATATGGACATATATTTATATTAGGGTAATACATGGATAATTTTGTGGAAGATTAAAATTTGATTGAGATGCAAAAATTACTTTTAACTAAAAACTAATTATATTAAGGTAATGGTAGAGTAGGAGATTTTTGAACAACTCCCCTGCTAAAAGCTATACAAAATGAGAAACAGGGGCTGAAGATCTAAAAGACAATAAAATATTAAATGTCTAAGATCTGGGAGAAGAGCAGCCAAAGAGACCAGCCCTACCTTTGAGACCCTTGTTTTCCTCTTTAGATGACCTAAGGATTTCTAAAGAGAAGAAACTGAGCATACCTTTGGACAACTTCACAGAGTTAGAGATAAAAATTTAGTTCTAGAGCCCTCAAGGGCATGAATATCCCATAAGCTTCCATGGGGTTTGTGTCAAAACTTTGAGAGTCTACAGCTAAGAATAAATGGTAAGACAGAGAGAGACAACGGCCCACAGGGATGAAAATTCAGCTTCCCATTTTCTCCACCTGTGAGATTACATGATGGTCAGAGAGGTCTCATGTTCCTTGCTGCCTGCAGAAGCAACTGCATTATACTCTGTAGGAAGAGATCCTTCCAGATCTCAAATTATCTGTTCAATTCTTCATATATAATATCCTACACACAATAGAAAGCAATAAAACATCAGCAAAAATTGTCCTTAAAGGAAATTTACAGTCTTGAATATGCACACAGGTTAGTGAATAGAAAAGGCACAGCTATGTTATTTAAAGAATTGGGAAACCATCACTCGATAGAACAAGAAAGTGGGGCAAGCTGAAAATCAGTGTTTTCTGAGAGCCATCAGAAACTTGAGATTACATGGTGCTGTGCGCTGAGTTATGTCCCTCCTAATGCATGTAGGCTGAAGCCCTAACCACTTCCATGATGACAGTATTAGGAGGTGGGGACTTTAGGAAGTAATTAGGTTTAGAGGAAGTCATGAGGGTGGGGATCCCATGATGGGGTTGTCATCCCATGATGAAGACAGACCAGAGCTTCCTCTCACTTTGCCAGGTGAGGACACAGTAAGAAGGCTGATGTCTGCAAAACATGCAGGCCTCTCACAAGGAACTAAATCAGCCAGCACCTTAATCCTGGACTTCTTAACCTCCAGAACTGTGAGAAATAAATGCCTGTTTTTTGAGCTACCCAGCTTATGGCATTTTGTTATAGCAGCTTGAGCTGACTAATACACACAACAAAACCACATCTCTGAGATCCGGAGAGAGAAGGCCACCCAAAGAGAGCAGAAATCTGCCAATCCACCAGGGCCATAAACTGATCAGAGCTCCCATGGTAATCTTGATGAATTGACAGAGGCCAAGTATGGACTAGCATGAGAGTGAGAAACTCTTTAGGCCTTGTCACAGAGCATAGTTTCCTGAAGAAAAAGCCCACAGTAAAGCTTTGTGACAATCAGAAAAAAAAAATTTTTTTTTTCTTCTTGGCTCTAGCAAGGAAGTTCAGTTCAGTTCAGTCACTCAGTCATGTCAGACTCTGCAACCCTATGAATCGCAG
>SJYC01064706.1:0-64065 GCA_006408675.1 Madoqua kirkii | reverse complement strand
TCACCGACTTGATGGGCGTGAGTTTGAGTGAACCCCGGGAGTTGGTAATGGACAGGGAAGCCTGGCATGGTGTGATTCATGGTGTCGCAAAGAGTTGGACATGACTGAGTGACTGAACTGAACTGAACTGAAGGAATCGAGGGGGAAAAAGTTTGTCCTTTTTTCCTCCTTGAGAATTCCAGACCCCTCTCTCTTTGGGGACCCCTAGACTTCTTATCAACCTGCCTAGGAAATGACTCTCTCACAGGATATGCTAAGAGTGAACATCCACGTTTGAGGAATCAGTGAACTAAAATGGACTGGAAATGGTGAATTGAATTCAGATGACCATTATATCTACTACTTTGGACAAGAATCCCTTAGGAGAAATGGAGTAGCCCCCATAGTCAATGAAAGAGTCTGAAATGCAGTAAGTGGGTGTAATCTCAAAAATGACAGAATGATCTCTGTTCATCTCCAAGGCAAATCACTCAGTATCACAATAACCCTAGTCTATGCCCCAAATACTAATGCTGAAGAAGCTGAAGCTGAATGAGTTCCAAGAAGACCTATAAGACCTTCTAGAACTAACACCTAAAAAAGGTGTTCTTTTCATCATAGGGGACTGGAGTGCAAAAGCAGAAAGTCAAGAGATACCTGAGTAACAGGCAAATTTGGCTTTGGAGAACAGAATGAAGCAGGGCAAAGGCTAACAGAGTTTGGTCAAGAGAACACACTGGTCATAGCAAACACCTTCTTCCAGCAACACAAGAGAAGACTCTACACACAGACATCACCAGATGGTCAACACCAAAATCAGACTGATGATATTCTTTGCAGTCAAAGATGGAAAAGCTCTGTACAGCCAGCAAAAACAAGACTGGGAGCTGACTGTGGCTCAGATCATGAACAGGTTATTGCAAAATTCAGAGATAAATTGAAGTAAATTGGGAAAACCACTAGACCATTCATGTATGACCTAAATTAAATCCCTTATGATTGTACAGTGGAAGTGAGAAATAAATTCAAGGGTTTATATCTGATAGCGTGCTTGAAGAACTGTGGAAAGAGGTTCATGACACTGTACAAGAGGCAGTGATCAAGACCATCTCCAAGAAAAAGAAATGCGAAAAGGCAAAAAGATTGTCTGAGGAGGGCTTACAAATAGCTATGTAAAGAAAAGAAGCTAAAGGCAAAGGAGAAAAGGAAAGATACACCCATTTGAATGCAGAGTTCCAAAGAATAGCAAGGAGATCAATGCAAAAAATAATAATTTTATTTTATTATTGGAATTGGATGGCATCACCAACTGAGAAATTTCTCAAGTATTTATTACAATATCCATCAAGTTGGCATCACCAACTTGGTGGACATGAGTCTGAGCAAGCTCCAGAGGTTGGTGATGGACAGGAGGCCTGGCATGCTGCTGCCCATGGGACTGCAAAGAGTCGGACACGACTGAGTGGCTGACTGAACTGAGTCTTCTGTGCATAGACAGCTTTTTATCCATCGATCTGCTGATGGACATTTAAGTTGTTTCCATGTGTGGCTATTATGAATAGTGCTGCAATGAACATAGGATGAGTTTTTTATTTGATTCTAGATTTTCCCAGAATTGGCTCTCTAACATAATCAAAGATTCTATTTCCACCATTAAAGAGAGGATCAACTGTCCATGGCATGAGCTATTAATGGAGATATATATATATAGATCTGCATTGGACAGTCCTAATCAACCACTTTTAAGAAGCTAAGGAGCTAAACGATTCTATATATGATATTTTCTAAAAATTTGAGAAAACTAACGAAAATAATGACATTGGCTGTTGCTCCTAGTGTTGCTGGACGATGTGAATAAAAAGAATGGGCTCAGGGATTCAACCATTTAATCCAACTGATGATGCTGATTATACTGATCATAACTTCGTAATTGTTATAATTAATACTGATTATAGTTGATCTGATTTATAATGCTGATTAAAATAGTGATGTGAATGGTTTGGGTTCCACATAATTCATTTTAGTACACCCGTGTGTTAAATGAGAATTTAGTCAACTTCCATCCCACATTTATTTACAGCTATCAGGTACCACATGTGCTCTACACTCCTGCAGCCTCCAATCCATTCTCCTCACTATAAAGTGATTTTTTTTGTTGATATGCAATATTATATAAGGTACAGGTTTAGAAAAGTGACTTTTTGAAAAACCAAGTCTGTCATGCTTGGAACCACACAATGGTTCCTGCGGCTCATGGGAGGAAGACCCCGCCACTGAAGGGCCCTGCAGACCCAGACGCCCACCCTGACTCCATCTTTGAGCTGGGACACACAGCCTTCCTGCAGATCCGACCACATCCCTTCTCACCACAGGAGCTGCTCATGAGAGAGCGTCTAACCCTAGAACAACGGCCTGCTCATCACTTGATTAAATAACACACATTCTTCCAAGCACCATTGTCCAACAGAACTTTCCACAGTGATGAGAAGGCTCCACGTCTGCTCTGTCCTGTAGGCAGCCCTGGCTGTTGAGCACCTGAAATGTGACTAATGCGACTGAGGAACTGAATTTTAAATTTCATTTCATTTTCATTACAATGTAAATTGAAATGGCCACATGTGGCCAGTGCCTACCATGCCGGATGGTGCAGCTCCAGCACTCAGCTCGGGAAATGTGAGTGCAAATGTCCGTCATACCCTAAATCTACAGATAGAGATGCTGACCCTGTACTTTTTAATCATGAAATTTACCACAGAAATGCCGCGTGATACGGTTTCTATGGTGGCTCAGCGGTATCGACTCTAACTGCAACGCAGGAGACCACTGGCAGTGCAGGAGACACGGTTTCAGTCCCTGGGTCGGGAAGACCCCCTGGAGAAGGAAATGGCAACCCCTCCAGTACTCTTGCCTGGGAAAGCCATGGACAGAGAAGCGTGGTGGGCTGCAGTCAATGCGGCTGCAAAAGAGTCGGATGTAACTTAGTGACTACTGACCACATCAGTGTGATTGTTTCTTTATCTTCAATTGCTCCCACTTGTCATCAATTTCCACGAAGTCAAAGGTGGATCTGTTTTCTTCCACACTGATCCCTAAGACCTAGTACAAATGCCTGGCACAGAACAGACAATAATATTTGTGAATCAATAAATTAACACAATCCTGTGACTACCTGACTACAAAAACTGGCTGCACACTTCTAACCAACTTTCCATTTTGTCATCTACATAGTCTGGGTTCCTCAAGCTCAAGTACTTCGATGGTGATGTCTAAACAGGAACCTGCAGAAGCGCGCACCAGATGAAAAGCGCTACTTATCTCTCGAGGCCGTTTAGTCTGCACAACGACTCTCCCCAGAGCATTTCAGAAAATGACGGTAGCTTATAGTTCAAAGACCAAATACATCCTGAATTGTTATCAAAGCCCATTTCTGCCACTTCATTGAGGAACACCAAATGGATACGATCCACGTTTGACTATTGAAACATTTCATCAGGGTGACCATTTTATATTTTGCTGAGACTACAACACTTTTCAGACTGAAAGTTAAAATCTGGGACCACAAAATATGAGAAACACTCCTGGTAATCACTCCACCTCTGATTTATGCATCCTCCCAACTAATAAAATATGGATCAGAGAGATTTAATACCATTTATAATTATCTGTTCCTTCTTATTACTTTTGATAATAACTTTTACAGCTTTCTCATCACACATGTTTCTTTCAGAACAAAGTAAACCCTGCCAAACACAGAGAAGGTTTCATTTGGCCAGGTTGTAAAATAAATTGTGTAAAAAGTGGAATGATGGAGGGTTTACATGGAGGTTGAAAGCTTGTCATGAATTTAAACTTGGCCAAGTTCTTATGTATAGACTCAAGGTGCAGAATATAGATACAGCACAGTCATCTTCTGGACCTGGCTTAAAATCTACCCTTCTTTCTATACTGCCCTGGCCAGCTTGTCTGGGGCAAAGGCTTAATGAATGGTCCTTGGTGCTGAGCACACAGTGGTGATGACCAGCGGCACACGCAGGCGCGGGGGAAAGGCTGCTTAGGGTTAGAGGTGCCCTCAGTTTCCTCATGTGTAAAAGGGGAGTAATCACTGCACCTTCAGAGCTGGCATGAGGGTTAAACCAGATATTGTGTGAGAAGTGCTTGCCACACCGTGCATGTGTCACAGAGAAACAGCCGTCTTGATGTGACGGGGGAACAGCAGCAGACACGCTGCAGGTGTGTGTGCGAAGCCCCTTCACTCAGCAGCTTTGGCCTCAGTGCTGCCAGTGAGTGCAGCCTGCCACCCTCTTCAGTGCGTTTATAACCACCGCTTGTCAAGCAGCCACTGAGCACCAAGTACACTCAGTCTCATGACAGCCGCCTGGAGGGGAGGTGATTGTGGCAAGGGTCTAACGATAACAACAAAACAACAACAATAGCGATGAAGACAACGCCTGTTCGTGTCTGAGGACTTGTTGTGCTGGGCACTCTGCAGGAAGCGTGTTATGTCAGCACCACATTTAACCTCCCTCGTCGTCTCATCCCTTCCCATGATGATGAGGGAGTAAGGTTTGGGGCTTCCCAGGTGGCTCGGGGTAAAGAGCCTGCCTGACCTCGCAGGAGGTATGGGCTTGATCCCTGGTGTGGGAAGATGCCCTGGAGAAGGAAATGGCACCCCACTCCAGTGTTCTTGCCTGGGGAATCCCGTGGACGGACGAGCCTGGTGGGTGCAGTCCACGGGTCACAAAAGAGTTGGACACGGCTGAGTGACTGAACAACAGCAACACAAGCCTCTGAGAGCAGAACGGTCGCTGCTGCCGTTTCAGAGAAAATGAACTGTGGTCTAGAGAGCGAAGTAACAAGCTCAAGATCTGGCCATCTATACATGGAAAAACTCAAACTGGAACCGGGTGTCTAACTACTACCGCTGCTACCTCACACTCCTTTAAGCCTGCTGCCATGGGAATTTAAAATTGGAAAACAGTATGAATCAGTGGCCACTAAAAACATGAGCTGGGTAATAATGTGGAGGAGGGGCTGAGATGAGGCAAATGAAGTGCTCAGGGTGCCAAAGCCAAGGAGGAATGAACTCCAAGGAAGAACCCACACTGGCTGGGAAGGGGCTGGAAACTTGCTGTGTGGCTCACTGGGAATGGTGGTTAGGGGGTCCCTCATCCTTCTACCCCTTTGTTCCAAAACCCATGTCTTTGACCTACTGGGAACACAGCATCATACAATGGACTTGACGTAGGGTGTCTGTTGAAACCTGGATGATGGCAGCCCAGCCCCTCAGTGGGTCTCCAAGCTCCACAGCATCTCCTACCAGGCAGCCTCGGGGGCTGCAGGGAAGGATGCGGCCAGTGTGACCCTGGTCGCGCCCTCCTCCACTGCAAAGGGCTCCACCACCACCTTATGGGCTTCCCAGGCGGCGAGCGGTAAGGAATCTGCCTGCCAATGCAGGAGCCGCAAGAGACACAAGTTTGATCCCTGGGTTGGGCAGATCCCCTAGAGGAGGGCATGGCAACCCATTCTGGTATTCTTACCTGGAGAATCCCAAGAACCGAGGAGCTGGCAGGCTACAGTCCATGGGATCACGGAGAGTTGGACAGGACTGAGTGTGCAGGCACCGTGTTATACGAGATTCTGTATTTGTACACAGTACTCAAATACTATAAAACCTTGGGACATGGTGTAGGCAGAGGCTCTGTGAGCAGGACATGAAAGGTGGTACCTGGAATAGATACTGGCACCAGTGAGGAAGTGTAGGAAGCAGCTGATGTGATCAGCTGACCACCGAGAGGGCGGATGGGCCCCTCACGGAATGGCATTTTATCAGGGGCTCATGTGATCCAAGCCCGCTGTGGGGCCCATATATATTTTCCATCCCTGCCACCGTATCTCCTCTCAGGCATGTGTGGCCACACTGGGTGTGTCGATGACAGAGACTGCTGACACCAACCAGCAGTTATTCCGCCCCCTGATTACTCGGTGCCCCCTCTCTGGTGGTTGCCTTCTCGGGGGTGGTGGCATGCGATGAAGGATTCACGCTTTGCACCTACTCCCGTGGCTCACTCACATTCTATTCTTCAAACCATATTGATCCTATTCTTCTCATCTTTCTCCTTCTAGTCTCCTAACCAATCAGCCAAGCCATCACTCACTATCCAAGAGGCCATGCCCTATCCTTAGGGCCCCCCTCTCTCTGCATAGTGTAAATGTGGGTTCACTGTCCAAAGCTCTGTCATTGGGAGGACTTCTCTTCACCTCCACTTTCTGGGACATTCCAAGTGTGCAATGGCTTACTCCCACATGCTGAGTCAACTCAGTTCATTTCAGCTCAGTCACTCAGTCATGTCTGACTCTTTTCCACCCCATGGACTGCAGCACACCAGGCGTCCCTGTCCATCACCAACTCCCACAGTTTACTCAAACTCATGTCCATTGAGTCGGTGATGCCATCCAATCATCTCACCCTCTGTCATCCCCTTCTTTTCCCACCTTCATTTTTCCCCAGCATCAGGGTCTTTTCCAGTGAGTCAGCTCTTCACATCAGGTGGCCCAAAGTACTGGAGTTTCAGCTTCAGCATCAGGCCTTCCAATGAATATTCAGGACTGATTTCCTTGAGGATGGACTGGTTGGATCTCCTTGCAGTCCAAGGGACTCTCCAGAGTCTTCTAATTTCATGGCTGAAGTCACCATCTGTAGCGATTTTGGAGCAAAAAAATAAAAATAAAAAAAAAAGGTCTGAGACTATTTCTACTGTTTCCCCATCTATTTGCCACAAAGTGATGGGACTGGATGCCATGTTCTTAGTTTTCTGAATGTTGAGCTTTAAGCCAATTTTTTTCTCTCTCCTCTTTCACTTTCATCAAGAGGCTCTTTAGTTCTTCTTTGCTTTCTGCCATAAGTGTACTGGCATCTGCATATCTGAGGTTATTAATATTTCTCCCGGCAATCTTGATTCCAGCTTGTGTTTCATCTAGCCTGGGAATTCTCATGATGTACTCTGCATTGAAGTTAAATAAGCAGGGTTACAATATACAGCCCTGACGTACTCCTTTCCCAATTTGGAACCAGTCTGTTGTTCCATGTTCAGTTCTAACTGTTGTTTCCTGACCTGCACACAGATTTCTCAGGAGGTAGGTCAGGTGGTCTGGTATTCCCATCTCTTTCAGAATTTTCCACAGTTTATTGTGATCCACACAGTCAAAGGCTTTGGCATAGTCAATAAAGCAGAAATAGATGTTTTTCTGGAACTCTCTTGCTTTTTCGATGATCCAGCAGATGTTGGCAATTTGATCTCTGGTTCCTCTGCCTTTTCTAAAACCAGCTTGAACATCAGGAAGTTCACGGTTCACATATTATTGAAGCCTGACTTGGAGAATTTTGAGCATTACTTTACTAACGTGTGAGATGAGTGCAATTGTGTGGTAGTTTGAGCATTCTTTGGCATTGCCTTTCTTTGGGATTGGAATGAAAACTGACCTTTTCCAGTCCTGTGGCCACTGCTGAGTTTTCCAAATTTGCTGGCATATAGAGTGCAGCACTTTCACAGCATCATCTTTCAGGATTTGAAACAGCTCTACTGGAATTCCATCCCCTCCACTAGCTTTGTTTGTAGTGATGCTTTCTAAGGCCCACTTGACTTCACATTCCAGGATGTCTGGCTCTAGATGAGTGATCACACCATCGTGATTATCTGGGTCGAGAACATCTTTTTTTGGACAGTTCTCCTGTAAACCACTCTAGAATTCTTGCCTGGAGAATTCCATGGACAGAGGAGCCTGGAAGGCTACAGTCCCTGGGGTCTCAAAGAGTTGGACACAACTGAGTGATTCCATATATGTACACATGTATATACTACAAAGTGATTACTACTATAAGTTTAGTTAACATCCATTACCTCACATAGTTATAATCTCTTTCTCATTATGAGAATTTCTAAGATTCACATTCTTACAGATCTTGAGAACAGATGTGTGGTTGCCAAGAGGGAGGAGGAGTAGGGGAGGGAAGGACTGGGAGTTTGGGATTAGCACAGGCGAACTATTATATATAGCGAGGGATAAACAATAAGGTCCAAAATACAGCCACTTGAACCAATAAATGCTTTTTGTCTCAGTAGAGTTGAGTTTCTGTGACCTGATACATTTCTTTAAAATGGACTCTCGTCATGGCAGGCAATACATGATTGACATCTATACTGTTGTTAATATAATTTTTAGAATTCACTCTATATATTTTCTCTTTAAAATGATTTTTGAAACTTTTATTTTGTGTTCTAACTAGGTTTATAAAAATTATTTAGTTATGCCAAGATTTCCCCATTTTGGAGTTTTCATTTCACTTCATGTCTGGGTAAGTTAAAATATCTTTTTGAAAAAGGAGAAGAAGGAGTCACGATGGTATTTCTAAACCCAAACATTCTCAGAAATACTATTGCCCCTCACATGCAAAAAGAAACTTGGATGCATATAAAATAATTGACTCACAACTTGTGACATAAATGTAGACGTTGTTCCTTTGTCTCCTGGGCACTGAGTGTCACAGAGAAGTCTCAGGCTTGATTGCTTTTTGTTCCTTTTTAGGAAGATTTTTTCTCTTCTTTTTTTTAATCTGGGGTATAGGCTTCCCTTATGACTCAGCAGGTAAAAGAGTCCCCCTGCAGGTTCAATCCCTGGGGCGTAGAGATCCCCTGGAGGATGGAAATGGCAACCCATTTCAGTATTCTTGCCTGGGAATCCCATGGACAGAGCAGCATGAAGAGCAAGACAGTCCACGAGCTCACGAAGAGTTGGACACGACTAAGTGACTAAGCACACGGGATAGTTGCTTTACGATGTTGGATTAGTTTCTCTGTACAACGAAATGAATCAGCTATGTGTATACAGCTATATTGGAGAATCAGCTATATTTGAGATCCCTGGTGGCTCAGCGGTAAAGAATCTGCCTGCCAGTGCAGGAGATGCCGGTTCAATCCCCGGGTCAGGAAGGTCCCTTAGAGGAGGGCATCACTACCCACTCCAGTATTCTTGCCTGGAGAATCCCCATGGACACAGGAGCCTGGCGGGCTGCAGTGTGTGGGATCACAGAGTCAGACAGGGCTAAAGCAATGGAGCACAGCACAGCACGATATCTCCATTGAAGTAAGTAAGTCTAGGAAGCCCTTTAACTTTGCTGAGATGTATTCTTTAATTCAGATATTTAGTCAGGATGGATCTGGGTTCAGTTCACATTAAAAATAATAATTTTATATATTTATTTATTTACTTTGAGCTGTGCTGAGTCTTTGGTCCCGCAAGGGCTTTTCTCTAGTTGTGGCAATCCAGGGCTACTTTCTAGTTGCAGTCTGCAGACATCTCATTGCAGTGGCTTCTCTAGTTGCGGAGTACAGGCTCTAGGGGATCCAGGCTTCAGCAGTTGCAGTTCCTGGGCTCTAGAGGACAGGCTCAATAGTTGTGGTGCACGGGCTTAGCTACTCTGCAGTAGGTGCCATCTTCCCAGACCAGGGATCGAACCCGAGTCTCCTGGCACTGACAGGCAGATTCTCTATTACTCAGCCACCAGGGAAGCCCCTGTTCACTTTTAATACTTCGCCTGGGATACAGTACACCCTCCGGCCCTATAACTCAAGTGGCGCCACATCCTGGAGAAACTTCCCAGCACAGATTTGTCACTTGTGACGTCACTCCCACCAGTTCTGTTCTTATCTTTGGGAGCAGCTGGTTTCCTGACCTTCCACCTCTGTTCTCTCACTCATGTTCCCTTACACTGTTTTTGTTGCTGGTCCTCTTTCCTAATCTTCCGGTCCTTTTCTTGTGCATTTTGCTCAAGTTTACCCCTAGTATCCCTCACCAGCTCTGTCCCACCTTCAGTCCCGTTCTTTAGTGCTTCTCACATGGACTTTGGTTATCTTTGTGCATTCTGAGTTTCCAGGCAATTCTCTGTCTCTCCCAAAAGAGAACCACTGGTGCCTTTTCATCTCAGCCTTCTGTTTCTTCAAGTACTCTGCTTCTACTTTTAGTGAAAACCTTCCTGAAATTCCTTTCAAATACTACAGTAAATATTTCTCAAGAATTCTGTTTCTTTTTTTTTCAGTCTTCAGGAAAATATGCCCTTCCTTCGTTTTGATGAAATTTTTCAGAATCCCTATAATGTTTTTAACATTATTTCATGCACACGAAATTGCACAAAATGTAATATAAATAAATACCTGTAAACCACACAACTTTTTTTTTCTCTTTACTTATCCTGAAAAGCAGAATCATCTCTCAGACTCAGGACTGATGTCCTTGTAGACAAATATGCAGCTTGCTCTTGTCCCTGTTCCCAGTCCACTGGAACAATGGCTACAGTGGGAACACCCGCCAGGTGGGCATCACAGCTTCTCTGGTGGCTTAACGTCACTTCCAGTGACTCAGCAGAAACACTGGTCATTCATCTGCCTCTACTTTCCAGTGCTTGTGCTTCTTCCTCCTGTACTGTTATTTATATATATATATATATATATAATTTATTTATATATTTATTATTATGTTATTTATATATATATATGTGAAGTGAAGTCACTCAGTCGTGTCTGACTCTCACAACCCCACAGATAGTAGCCTACCAGGTATCTCAGTCCATGGGATTTTCCAGGCAAGAGTACTGGAGTGGGTTGCCATTATATATATATATATATATTCGGATATGATGTGGCATGCAGGATCTTGTTCCCTGATCAGGGATTGAACCCAGAGTCCCTGCACTGAGAGACTGGAGTCTTAGCCACTGGACCACCAGGGAAATCCCTTTCTTCCTATGGTTTCTGTTTATTTATGGATGCAGCTGCTTCGTGGCTTCTGTTCATTCCCTGCTTTCATACTTTCCTCAGTTTCTTTTATACTTTTCTTAGTTCTGGGCCACCCCTCTGTCTGATGACTCTCAGGTTGTCTGTGGTCAACTTTCTCAAGAATGAAAATCCAATTTGTTGATCAGTCATCATTCAGTGAGGGTATCTCTCTCTCGGGCAGAGTTCTTACCTTCGGCACTCATACAGGTCTCTGGTTTCATGTCTGTTTTTGGGTCACCTATTTTTTCTTGGATCAATCAGCTGTGGCCTAGATGACAGGATCTATGTCAGTCAGCTATTGCTGTGTTAAAAAAAAATCCCACAAAGTCTTCAGTTCAGTTCAGTCAGTTCAGTCGCTCAGCTCTTGTGTCCAGCTCTTTGCAAGCCCAAACAAATCTTTGTCCATCGAGCTGGTGAAACCATCCAGTCATCTCATCCTCTGTCAACCCCTTCTCTTCCTGCCCCCAATCTCTCCCAGCATCAGAGTCTTTTCCAATGAGTCAACTCTTCCCATGATATGGCCAAAGTACTGGAGTTTCAGCTTTAGCATCATTCCTTCCAAAGAAATCCCAGGGTTGATCTCCTTTAGAATGGACTGGTTGGATCTCCTTGCAGTCCAAGGGGCTCTCAAGAGTCTTCTCCAACATCACAATTCAAAAGTATCAATTCTTTGGCACTTAGCTTTCTTCACAGTCCAACTCTCACATCCATACATGACCACTGGAAAAATCATAGCCTTGACTAGACGGACCTTTGTTGGCAAAGTAATGTCTCTGCTTTTTAACATACTGTCTAGGTTGATCATAACTTTCCTTCCAAGGAGTAAGTGTCTTTTAATTTCATGGCTGTAACCACCATCTGCAGTGATTTTGGAGCCCCCAAAAAGTCTGACACTGTTTCCACTGTATTAGTGGCCTAAAAATATAAGCATTTATTTTACTCATTCATGTATGGATGCACTGGAGGTCAGCTGTCATAGGCTGGGATCTGTTCAGGGCTTTTTCTTTGTATCTTACACCCTCCTTTGACCAGTGGAGGTCCTTCTAAAGGAAGAATCCACAGCTAGAGCTTAATGAATTCTGTGTCAAAATAGACTCTTTAGGGAATTCCAGTGGTTAGGACTCCAGACTTTCACTGCCGAGGGCCCAGGTTCAATCCTTGGTCAGGAAACTAAGATCTAGCAAGCTGCACAACATCCCCTCGCTCCCAAAATCTACAGAGTCAATGTAATCTCTATCAAATTACCAATGGGACTTTTCACAGAACTAGAACAAACAAATCTTAAAATTTCTATGTAAAGGCAAAAGACCCTAAATAGCCAAAGTAATCTTGAGAAAGAAAAATGAAGGAGGAAGAATCAGGCTCCCTGACTTTAGACTTTACAACAAAGCTACAGTCATCAAAACACTGTGGTACTGACACAAAAACGGGAATATAGATCAATGGAACAGGATAGAAAGCCTAGAAATAAACCCATACATCTATGGTCAATTAATCTATGACTAAGAAGGAAAGACTGTACAATGGAGGAAAGACAGTCTCTTCAGTAAATGCTGCTGGGAAAATTGGACAGCTCCGTGTAAAAAAAATGAAATTAGAACATTCATTAGCATCACACACAAAAATAAACTCAAAATGGATTAAAGACCTAAATATAAGATGGAATATGTAAAACTCTTAGAGGAAAACATAGAACACTCTGACATAAATTACAGCAATAACTTTTCCAAACCATCTCCTAGAGTAATGGAAATAAAAATAAAAATAAATGGGACCTAATTAAACTCAAAAGCTTTTGCACAGTACAGGAAACCACAAACAAAACAAAAAGACAACCCACAAATGGGGGGAAAAGATGCAAACAATGCAACCAACAAGAGTCTAATTTCCAAAATTTATAAACAGCTCATGTGGCTAAATATCAAAAAACAAACAACTCAATAAAAAATGGGCAGAAGACCTAAATAGTCATTTCCCCAAAGAAGACATAGAGATAGCCCAGAGGCACATGAAAAGATGCTCAACATCATTATTAGAGAAATGCAAATCAAAACTACAATGAGGTATCACCTCACACCAGTAAGAATGGCCATCATCAAAAAATCTACAAATAGGACTTCCCTGGCAGGCCAGCAGTTAAGACTCTATACCTCCACTGCGAGGGAAATGGGCTTGATCCCTGGAATGAGAACTAAAATCCCACAAGTCTGGAGAAGGAAATGGCAATCCACTCCATTACTCTTGCCTGAAGATCCCCTTGGACAGAAGAGGCTGGTGGGCTACAGTTCATGGAGTCGCAGAGTCAGACATGACTGAGCAACTGACACACACACAAAATTGAGGAGATACTTGATGGCTCAAGTGTATACTTTACCTACTCTCCCATTTCCTGCAGGAAGCAGGATGGGGCAGGCAGGACCTGGGAGGCAGGATGGCTCACCCTGACTCCTTCTATCCCTCCTGGGAGTCTTCAGCCCTCAGTGCCCACAACAGATGGCCTTGGGCAAATAAAAGACTGAATTGTTTACTGGCAAAAAAAAAAAAAAGAAATCCCACAAGTCGAGGAATAGGGGAGGGGAGGAGACTTAGTTTCTCCTCTCTTCACTGTTCTTTCCTCTGGATTTTCTTCACTCTCCAGCAGGCAGGCAACAATATGCCACCGGCGACTCCATCAGCACAACCATATCAGGAATTCTTTGACCTCAGATCTCCAAAAAGAAGAACCAGAAATAGATTCCCATGGGACTGGCCTAGATCAAGGGCCATCGCTGAATCAAACAAGAGAGACTAGGAGTATGGAGGCTTTAAAAAATGAGACTTCAGTGGGGAGCCCACCTGAGAGACACAGGTGATGGCTTCCACAGAGGAGGGTTTGATAAACAGACACTGACAAGAAGATTCTATACATGGACATCACCAGATGGTCAATACCAAAATTAGATTGATTATATTCTTTTCAGTCAATAATAGAGAAGCTGTATACAGTCAGCAAAAACAAGACTGGGAGTGAACTGAGGCTCAGGTCATGAACTCTTTATTGCAAAATTCAGACTTAAATTGAAGAAAGTAGGGAAAACCACTAGACCATTCAGTTCTGTTCAGTTCAGTCACTCAGTCGTGTCTGACTCTTTGCGACCCCATCGACTGCAGCACGCCAGGCCTCTCTGTCCATCACAAACTCCTGGAGTTTACCCAAACTCATGTCTATTGAGTTGGAGATGCCATCCAGCCATCTCATCCTCTGTTGTCCCCTTCTCCTCCTGCCTTCAGTCTTTCCCAGCATCAGGGTCTTTTCCAGCGAGTCAGCTCTTCGAATCAGGTGGTAAAAGTATTGGATTTTCAGCTTCAACATCAGTCCTTCCAATCAACATTCAGGACTGATTTCCTTTAGGATGGACTGATTGGTACTCCTTGCAGTTCAAGGGACTCTCAAAAGTCTTCTCCAACACTACAGTTCAAAAGCATCAATTTTTCAGCGCTCAGCTTTCTTTATAGTCCAACTTTCACATCCATACATGACTACTGGTAAAATCATAGCCTTGACTAGATGGGCCTTTGATGGCAAAGTAATGTCTCTGCTTTCTAATATGCTGTCTAGGTTGGGCATAACTTTTCTTCTAAGGAGTAAGCATCTTTTTATTTCATGGCTGCAGTCATCATCTGCAGTGATTTTGGAGTCCAGAAAATAAAATCTCTCATTGTTTCCACTGTTTCTCCATCTATTTGCCATGAAGTGATGGGACCAGATGCCATGATCTTTGTTTTAGGAATGTTTTCTGAGTGAAAAAGCTTTAAGCCAACTTTTTCACTCTTCTCTTTCACTTTCATCAAGAGGCTCTTTAGTTCTTCTTCACTTTCTGCCATAAGGATGGTGTCATCTGCATATCTGAGGTTACTGCTATTTCTCCTAGCAATCTTGATTCCAGGTTGTGCTTCATCCAGCCCAGCATTTCTTATGATGTACTCTGCATATTAGTTAAATAAGCATGGTGAAAATATACAGCCTCCTTTTCCTGTTTGGAACCAGTCTGTTGTTCCGTGTCCAGTTCTAACTGTTGATCCTTGACCTGCATACAGATTTCTCAAGAGGCAGGTATTTCCATCTCTTGAAGAATTTTCCACAGTTTATTGTGATCTACAATAAACTTTGGCTTTGGCATAGTCAATAAAGCAGAAATAGATGTTTTTCTGGAACTCTCTTGCTTTTTTGATGATCCAGTGGGTGTCGGCAATTTGATCTCTGGTTCCTCTGCCTTTTCGAAAACCAGCTTGAACATCTGGAAGTCCACGGTTCACATACTATTGAAGCCTGGCTTGGAGAATTTTGAGCATTACTTTGCTAGTATGTGAGATGAGTGCAATTGTGTGGTAGTTTGAGCATTCTTTGGCAATGGACAATGCCAAAGACCATTCAGGTATCACCTAAATCAAATCCCTCACAATTATACTGTGGAAGTGACAAATAGATTCAAGGGATTAGACCTGATAGACAGAGTCCCTGAAGAACTATGGACAAAGGTTTGTGACATTGTACAGGAGGCAGTGTTCAAGACCATTCCCAAGAAAAAGAAATACAAAAAGGCAAAATGGTTGTCTCAGGAGAGCTTACAAATAGCCAAGAAAAGAAGAGAAGTTAAAGGCAAAGGAGAAAAGGAAAGATACTCATTTGAATGCAGAGTTCCAATCATTAGCTAGGAGAGATAAGAAAGCCTTCCTTGGTGATCAAGGCAAAGAAACAGGAAAATAATAGAATGTTTTGTTTGGAAAAGACTAGAGATCTCTTCAAGAAAATTAGAGATACCAAGGAAATATTTCATGCAAAGAGGGGCGATAAATGATAGAAACTGTATGGACCTAACAGAAGCAGAAGATATTAAGAAGAGGTGTCAGGAATATACAGAACTATACAAAAAGGATCTTCATGAGCCAGATAATCATGATGATGTCATCATTCACCTAGAGCCAGACATCCAGGAATGTGAAGTCAAGTGGGCCTTAGAAAGCATCACTACAAACAAAGCTAGTGGAGGTCATGGAATTCCAGTTGCGCTATTTCAAATCCTCAAAGATGATGCTGTGAAAGTGCTGCATTCAATATGCCAGCAAATTTGGAAAACTCTGCAGTGGCCACAGGACTGGAAAAGGTAAGTTTTCATTCCAATCCCACAGAAAGGCAATGCCAAAGAAAGTTCAAACTACCACACAATTGCACACATCTCACTCACTAGTAAAGTAATGATCAAAATTCTTCAACCCATGCTTCAACAGTACATGAACTGTGAACTTCCAGATGTTCAAGCTGGATTTAGAAAAGGCAGAGGAATGAAAGATCAAGTTGCCAACACCCACTGGATCATCAAAAAAGCAAGAGAGTTTCAAGAAAACATCTACTTCTGCTTTATTGACTATGCCAAGGCCTTTGACTGTGTGGATCACAATGAACTGTGGAAAATTCTTCAAGAGATGGGAATACCAGACCATCTTATCTGCCTCCTAAGAAATCTGGATGCAGGTCAAGAAGCAACAGTTAAAACTGGTCATGGAACAACAGACTGGTTCCAAATCAGGAGAGGAGTATGTCAAGGCTGTAGATAGTCACCCTGCTTATTTAACTTACATGCAGAGTACATCACGAGAAACACTAGGCTGGAGGAAGCACAGTTGGAATCAAGATTGCCAGGAGAAATATCAATAACCTCAGATATGTAGATGACACCACCCTTATGGCAGAAAGTGAAGAACTAAAGAGCCTCTTGATGAAAGTGAAAGAGGAGAGTGAAAAAGTTGGCTTAAAATTCAACATTCAGAAAACTAAGACCATGGCATCTGGTCCTATCACTTCATGGCAAATAGATGGGGAAACAGTGGAAACAGTGAGAGATTTCATTTGGGGGGGGCTCCAAAATCACTGCAGATGGTGACTGCAGCCATGAAATTAAAAGACACTTGCTCCTTGGAAGAAAAGCTATGACCAACCTAGACAGCATATTAAAAAGCAGAGACATTACTTTGCCAACAAAGGCCCATCTAGTCAAAGCTATGGTTTTTCCAGTAGTCAGGTACGGATGTGAGAGTTGAACTATAATGAAAGCTGAGTGCCAAAGAACTGATGCTTTTGAACTGTAGTGTTGGAGAAGACTCTTAAGAGTCCCTTGGACTGCAAGGAGATCAAACCAGTCAGTCCTAAAGAAATCAGTCCTGAATGTTCATTAGAAAGACTGATGCTGAAGCTGAAGCTGATACCCTGGCCACCTGATGTGGAGAACTGACTTACTGGCAAAGACCCTGATGCTGGAAAAGACTGAAGCCAGGAGGGGAAGGGGACGACGAAAGATGAGATGGTTGGATGGCATCACTGACTCAATGGACATGAGTTTGAGCAAGCTCCAGGAGTTTGTGATGGACAGAGTGGCCTGGTGTGCAGCAGTCCACGGGGTCACAGAGTCAGACATGACTGAGGGACTGAAGTGACTGACAAGAAGAAACAGAAAAAACACCACCATCTTCTTGGTGTCTTTCCAGGAGGAAGCTTCTCTGTGGGGCTAAAAAGCAATGAGGCTACCACACATTGGCTTAGTGTGTTCTTTGTTACAAAATGCTTCTCACTCTCACCCCTTTTTTATTTGGCTGCACCACATGGCGTGCAGGATCATAGTTCCCCAAGCAGGGACTGAACCTGAGCCCCTGGCAGTGAGAATGCAGAGTCCTAACCACTGGACCACCAGGGAATTCCCTATTTAATCCTCACCACCACCCCAAGAGCCCAGGAGCATCACTATGCCCTTTATACAGATGAAGCAACTGAGATTTAGAGACATTAAGGGGCTTGGGTAAGTCACAAAGCAGGTAAGGAGCTGACAGAGGGTCTGTGGAGAGGTGTGTGCAGAAGAAGAGGAAGAACACACCAACTCCACGCAACTTCCTCTGTGGGTCAGCCTCCCCCAGCTCGTCCACCACATCCTCCCCTTGGCCTGCGTCTCTGCAGCAGCCCCACGTCTCCTGACCCTGTCCTTTATCATCAGCTGCTGTCAGCTTCGCCACACCTCCTCCCCGACCTTTGCTCCTGGCTTGTTTTTTCCTCTGGACTCGGGAACCTTGGGTTCACTTTCACTCACCACCTGTCCTTTCCGAGAGCCTCGCCATGTGCACCGGCAAGTGTGCCCGCTTCGTGGGGCTGTCTCTCATCCCCCTCTCCCTGGTCTGCATCGTGGCCACGCCCTCCTGCTGGTGCCCAATGGGCAGACCACCTGGACCAAGGACCACCTCAGCTTGCAAGTCTGGCTCATGGCTGGCTTTGTTGGCGGGGGCCTGATGGTGAGAGGACTGGCTGGGGTGCATGGGCCATGGGAGGGGGCACCACTCGCCGGAGTCCTGACCAGGAGTGGGAGGGAGTGGATGGAAAGGATGGTGGTGGCTTGGTGGGGACTGGGAGCCCGCCCAGCCTGCCCCCAAATGCTAAGAACTGCATAAGGTTGCTGCTCAGCCCCAGGGTCCTGAACTGAACGTCTGAGTGGAACGAGAAGGAAGGAGCCTCACTGCTCTCAACTGTTCCCTCCTGGGTAGGGAGTTTGTCCTCCCAGCCCTTCCCCATCCCCACTGCTGAGCAGATGCTGGGAATACCTCATGACAATGGTTGAGATCGAAGGAACAGCTGGTTCCCTAGGAGGTTATCGGGTTAAGATAATAATGGGCTCAGTGTGTGTGTGTTGCAGGGGGAGGTGGTTTACAGAGATAGTATAGTGTCTGGAGCCAGGTAGCGATGTCGCAGATCAGTCATTCTACCTATCAGCTCAGTGTCACCTCCTCCACCTCCCTGTCCAACATTTCTGGATGCCCACCACGCACTGGGCACTAACGATAAACTCAGAACCTAGGTCAGTGTGGTGGAGAAGGGGTCCCCATTGCTTTCTGGAGATGAGGACCTGTCAGAAGTGAGGGAAGGGGAGACACAGATTTCCCAGACTTCTTAACCCCTATTTGCCAACCCCTCCCTGTGTGGGGGAACTTTTTGTTTGTGCTCCGCATGGCATGCGGGATCTTAGTTCCCTGACCAAGGACTGAACCCATGCTACTTGTAGCGGAAGCACAGAACAACCACTGGACCACTGGGGAAGTTCCAAGGGGATCTTTTTGGACTGTCAAGTGAGTTTAACATCTTTATGGCCTGAGGGCAAAAGATTTATCCCCCGGTACTGTTCCCCACTTCTCAGGAGGGCTGACCGATGAGATTCTCTAGGGAATGCTTCATCTTTGTTTTCTTTTGCTGACCACAGCTCTGTTCGCTAAATGGGGAACGAACTGAGCTTTTCCTTTATACAACAATCTCCTCTTACCAGCGCTTCCTTGGTGGCACAGATGATAAAGAATCCGTCCGAAATGAGGGAGACCTGGGTTGGGAATATTCCCTGGAGAAGGGCCTGGCAACCCACTCCAGTATTCTTGCCTGAAGAATTCCCATGGACAGAGGAGTGTGGCGGGCTACAGCCCATGGGGTCACAGAGAGTCAGACGTGACTGAGCAACTAAGCACCCCTCTCACACCCTCCCCTAGGGCCTTTTCTCCCACTCTCCCTCTCGCATGGATTTATGGCAGCTGGACTCCACTCCACACCTCTGACCTCAACCCTCTTCAAGACATCACACTCCTCCCAGCCCTACTCACTCACTCTCTGTCCTATCACACCCCTTTGCCAGCCCAAATCAACACCACCGCCCCACAATCTCACCAGACTGCTTCCAGGAAGCAGGTGAGATCAGCCATGGGCAGAGGCCAGCTCATCTACACCCCCGAAAAAGCACAGTGAGAAATTTGAATTTTATTATAAGTGTACAATAAACCACTGAAGGACTTTTTAGTTTTTTAAAAGTCATACAGACAACTTCTCAGATCCTTAATATACAGTTCGGTGGATTTTTATAGAGGGGACACACTTATGTTCTGGGTACTTAGATCGAGATCTGGGTTATTACAAGAATCTCAAACAGGCCTTCTACCAGGCCTTACTCCACTCTGCCAAGGGCCCCAGTATCCTGACTTCTACCCCAGAGGTTAGATTTGTCTGCTTAGCACTTTATATAAATGGAACCCTACACTATGGACACTTTTGTTCTGACTTCTTCAGATCAAAATTACATACGTTTGTGAGTTTCATCCATATTAGTATACAATGCTGTAGTTTATTGTTTCTTATGTATTCCGTTGTGTAAATATTACCATAATTTATTTAAACATTCTACTGTTGATGGATATTTGGATAGTTCAAATTTGGATTTATTCCAAATAATGTTCTCTAAACATTCCTATAAATGTCTTTAGGTGAATGTATGTTTGCATGTTTATTGGATAGATACCTACAGAGTAAAACTGCTGAGTCTTAAGGTATGCAAATATTCAGTGCTAATAGATAATCACCAAAGAGTTGTCTGAAGTACTTATAACAATTGTATTCCCATCAATAAAGTATGAGAGTTCTAATTGCTCCATATCCTGTTGGATATGGCTGGCTACTGGGTGGACAGTGGACAGTAGGAGGTCAGCAGTGGCTGCAGGAAGACCAACTGAGGTTACTACAGTTGTCCAGGAGAGATAACAGTGGCGTGGACAAGCCCAGTGACCACGGAGATAGAGAAAAGTAAACAGACCCAAGCTATAAACTCAGTGCTTCCTCCAGCTTCTTCAGTTACCTCCTTTCATTGAGACAAAGAAAGAGCAGAGAGTGAGACAGAGGAGCTCAGAGAAAAAAAGGAAACAAACACTTTGGCTAAAAAAGCAAAAATTAGGGACTTTCCTGGTGGTCCAGTGACTAAGACTCTGTGTTCTCAATGCATGGGGTCCAGGGTCAATCCCTAGTCAGGGAACTGGATCCCATATGCAACAACTAAAGAGTTCACATGCTGCAGCTAAAAGATCCTGCATGCTGCAACTAAGACCTGGCGTGCATGCTGTCACTCAGTCATGTCCGACTCTTCGTGACCCTATGGACTATAGCCCACCAGGCTTCTCTGTCCATGGAGTTCTCCAGGCAAGAAAACTGGAATGGGTTGCCAGGTCCTCCTCCAGGGGATCTTCCAGACTCAGAGGTTAAAACCATGTCTCTTATAGTTTCCTGCATTGACAGGCAGGTTCTTTACTACTACCGCCACCTGGGAAGCCTAAGACTTGGCACAGCCAAATAAATAAATACATAAACTTAAAAAAAAAATCACAAACAAGGAAGTCATTTGAAGTTGATAAATCCAAAAGGTAAATCCAGGGGTCTCTGGGTCCAAGAGCCTCTGAGTAGTGATATAAGCAGACAGGCTAAGCAAGGGGGCCACCTCTGGCCCCAGACCTGCCATGAGACAAGGAAGAGGGAAGAACGTCTAGAGGAAAGTTCACTGAACTCTGCAGGTGTTTCTGTAAGGTTGCTGTGAACGATGTAATGGAACTAAACAAATGTTGCCTAATTGGTGTGAGACAGACAAGGAAGACAGGGAGGCAAAGATCCAGACAGCTGCAGAATTATAGAGATGGGAGATAAGCAAAGAACCTGGTTGGGTGCAACAAAGCTAAGGCTGAATCCAAAGGGAGGGTGCCTCAGACACCTTCATAGAGTTCAGTCTTGACAGGCGACTCTTTGAGGAGACTCTAAGGGACTGGATCAGGGAAAAGATCAATTGAAAGTGAAGTTCAGTCTGGTGGTAGCAGGACTTCCCTGGTGGTCCAGTGGCTAAGACTTTGCACTCCCAATGCAGGGGAACTGGGTTTGATTCCTGATGGGATCAAGCTAAAACTAAAGATTCTGCATCCCTCAGCAAAGATCAAAGATTCGTTTGCTGAAACTAATACCCACTGCAGTCCAAAAAAAAAAATAAAAAATCTGGTAATAGCAATGTAGGATTGCGTATAGGCACAGGGCAAGAGACATGGAAACCCAAAAGGGAGAATAAGCACATCCTTTTTATGGGAGGTGACTGGGGACTGACTGGGTGGAAGAAAGGACTGATTCAAGAGCTACTGAAGGACTTGAGGTCTGGCTCAGTATGGAGGATTCAAGTTTTCAGTACTGAGTGACCTGGAGGATATTTCCACTGATGGGGACAAGAAAGCCAAAAGGAGATGAATTTGGGGGAGAATAAACTGTGAAGTCAGTATGAGGTTGGATGAACTTAAGTTAAAACCAAGACATACAAATGAACAGACCCTTCAGGCAGTCAGATCTGAATTTGAAGGGATTGATTTAGGAGACAACTATTGTTAGAAGCAGCAGCTGACACCCTGGGAGGGGGTGGGCTCTCTATGGACGACCATAGGAGAAAGAAAGCAGGATCAGGGTTGTATCTTGAGGATTCCCATCCTTCCCATCAGTCTTCACTTACATATTCCTCCACCCTCCATCATAATCCCAGTTCCCCAGACACTCCAACACCACTATTCCTTCCTGCTGCCAAGGCACATTATACTTATTGACCATTTATTCTGAGTTAGTCTTCACACCAAGTCAACCTGTTATTTCATTAAATCCTGACAACAGCCATGGGAGGTATGCAGACCCATTTTACAGAGGACAAAACTGAGATCCAAAGAGATGAATCAATTCATGGAGTGTGAAATGAGCACGTTTGGCATTAAACCCAGGCTTCCAGATTCCCATTCACTTGGGCACCTACTATATACTGAGATTTAAGGGGGATATAAGGATATTGGGGCCCTACCCTCCTGGAGGCTACAATCTGGACAGAGATAAGTAGGCACATAAATACAGATAAACTTAAAGCAGAGCCCCACAGTGTTGCAGGAAAAGTAAAGATAAGGTCTCCTTATAGTTCAAAGGGCTGAAGGCGTCACAGGAAGTTTCCAGGAGGAGGTAAGCACTGATGCAAGATGGGGACCTGCTGGCCTTGCTATTATATCGACTCTCCTTCAACAGGTACTTTGTCCGGGAATTTCTGCCGTCCGGGCCGGGGGCAAAGGCTGTTGTGGTGCAGGCTGCTGTGGAAATCGCTGTAGGGTAAGATTCAAATTAAGAGGGGGCCCAAGGGACTTTCTTGGTGGTCTAGTGGATAAGACTCTGTGCTCCTAATACAAGGGGCCCAGGTTTGATCCCTGGTGGTGAGGGGGAATAAGATCCCACATGCTATAAGACGCAACTTTAAAAAATTAATACATTTTAAAAATAGCTATTGATAATTCAGTGATAAATATTCTTATAGTTTATGTTAATGTTCATCACATATTTTGTCATTTGAAGATGAAAACACACTTTATAAAGAAATCTTACATTAAGAAAGGACTGATTCAAGAGCTACTGAAGGACTTGAGGTCTGGCTCAGTATGGAGGATTCAAGTTTTCAGTACTGAGTGACCTGGAGGATATTTCCACTGATGGGGACAAGAAAGCCAAAAGGAGATGAATTTGGGGGAGAATAAACTGTGAAGTCAGTATGAGGTTGGATGAACTTAAGTTAAAACCAAGACATACAAATGAACAGACCCTTCAGGCAGTCAGATCTGAATTTGAAGGGATTGATTTAGGAGACAACTATTGTTAGAAGCAGCAGCTGACACCCTGGGAGGGGGTGGGCTCTCTATGGACGACCATAGGAGAAAGAAAGACAGGATCAGGGTTGTATCTTGAGGATTCCCATCCTTCCCATCAGTCTTCACTTACATATTCCTCCACCCTCCATCATAATCCCAGTTCCCCAGACACTCCAACACCACTATTCCTTCCTGCTGCCAAGGCACATTATACTTATTGACCATTTATTCTGAGTTAGTCTTCACACCAAGTCAACCTGTTATTTCATTAAATCCTGACAACAGCCATGGGAGGTATGCAGACCCATTTTACAGAGGACAAAACTGAGATCCAAAGAGATGAATCAATTCATGGAGTGTGAAATGAGCACGTTTGGCATTAAACCCAGGCTTCCAGATTCCCATTCACTTGGGCACCTACTATATACTGAGATTTAAGGGGGATATAAGGATATTGGGGCCCTACCCTCCTGGAGGCTACAATCTGGACAGAGATAAGTAGGCACATAAATACAGATAAACTTAAAGCAGAGCCCCACAGTGTTGCAGGAAAAGTAAAGATAAGGTCTCCTTATAGTTCAAAGGGCTGAAGGCGTCACAGGAAGTTTCCAGGAGGAGGTAAGCACTGATGCAAGATGGGGACCTGCTGGCCTTGCTATTATATCGACTCTCCTTCAACAGGTACTTTGTCCGGGAATTTCTGCCGTCCGGGCCGGGGGCAAAGGCTGTTGTGGTGCAGGCTGCTGTGGAAATCGCTGTAGGGTAAGATTCAAATTAAGAGGGGGCCCAAGGGACTTTCTTGGTGGTCTAGTGGATAAGACTCTGTGCTCCTAATACAAGGGGCCCAGGTTTGATCCCTGGTGGTGAGGGGGAATAAGATCCCACATGCTATAAGACGCAACTTTAAAAAATTAATACATTTTAAAAATAGCTATTGATAATTCAGTGATAAATATTCTTATAGTTTATGTTAATGTTCATCACATATTTTGTCATTTGAAGATGAAAACACACTTTATAAAGAAATCTTACATTAAGCATCTTTAATAGCAGTTCAGTTTTGCTGTTTTGTTCATATAGTTTTAAGGGTTCATTATTAAGCTTAATTCTGGGATTTTATGTTGATGTAATAGCAATGAATAATTTTCTATGTTAACATACTTTTTGTCTGTTCACTAGATTTTGATGTGAGGAAACTATTTTTGTATCAATATAGTAAGATTTTTGCATCAAATAATAATAATAAAGATAGGATTCAGCTTCGGTCTTTGAACCGGTTTTCGAAGAACCACACCTAAAGCCATGGTCCCTCTACTGAATTTCCAACTTCATGAGCACCTCGTTAGAGTCCCAGGCTCCATCTCACCCCTCCCTCGCACCGACAAATATTAGGATTCAGTAGACCTGACCAGAGGGGACTTACAACCCCCTTGAAACTCCATGGCCACCGGCTCTTAGGATTAAGCAGAACTCCAGCCCCGGGGTTTGACGGGAAGTGTATTTTTAACGACACTGGAAAAGATGGGGCAGGCGCGGTTTGCCCAGGAGTAGATAGGGGGCGGCCCAACACACCTCTCCTTGCGCTGTGCCTGTAGATGCTGCGCTCAGTCTTCTGCTCAGCTATCGGGGTGCTTGGCGCCATCTACTGCCTCTCGGTTTCGGGAACCGGGCTCCGAACTGGACCACAGTGCTTAATGAACGGCTCCTGGGATTACCACTTCCAAGACACCGCGTAAGGTTTAGCCCGTATTCACGGCCCTGCCCCATTCTCTGTCTCTGCCCGCCCACCTGCCTTTTCCACGTGGACCAGGGAACCTAGGCCGGACTCGGCTTTGAGACAGCTACCTCCACGTGGGCCAAACGAGCTCTGTGCATATCCCCCTCGGCGCCTGCGTGGGGCGGGAAGCCCCAGGTTGGGGGCGGGAAGGGGGGGCGCGCTCGCGTGACCTCCTGCTCTCACGTGACCCTGCCCCACCCGCAGAGGCTCTTACCTGCTCAACCGCACGCAATGGAACTTGTGCGTGGAGCCGCCCAATGTGGTCCTCTGGAACGTGACGCTCTTCTCGCTGCTGGTGGCCGCATCCTGCCTGGAGATCTTGCTCTGTGGGGTGCAGCTGGTGAACGCGTCCATTGGTGTCCTCTGTGGCGATTGCAGGAAGAAGCAGGTGGGACGGTGTGGGATGGAGCTGGTAAGAAAACCTATTTGCTCCCTGGCTGTGTCCTGTCCTCACTTTATCTTTTCTGCAGGGCTCCTCTCAGTGAGGCTCCATCCACCTGGCCTGTGCTCCTGGATACCCACCTGGCCCGCCCTTGCCCTGGAATAAACTAGAGTATTTAGAGTTCTCTTCCGCGTCTCAGACTGTGCCCTTATACAAAGAGTGTTGGGAGGCCTCCAGATACACTGTTGCTTGGGGCTCTTACACCTTGCTTGCTATTTTCTTAATAAATAGTTAGTGAGTTGTTGGTGCGCTGAAAGTACTGTATAAACAAGACAGGCAAGGTCTGTGCTCTTAAAGAATTTAACTTTCCAGGGGTTAGAAGATGGACAGTTTTTAAAAGAGGCAGTAGATTATTTCAGTTGGTGATAAGCACTTTTTAAAAACATGGAGGTAATGGGGATAGATATTGACTGACGCATGGCCTTTTTCATAAGACAAAGTCCAAGAAAGAAAAGTTGGACCTGAAATCTGGTGGATGGGCTAATCATCTGGACTGTTGGGAGAGTCCAGGCAGAGAGGGCAGCAAGGACAAGGACAATTCATAGGACTCAATGTACAGAAAAGCTACTGTTTGAGTTTTGTAGGGGGAAGAAAAGGAAACATATGGAAAAGACGAGCTTCCCAGGTGGCTCAGTGGTAAAGAATCCGCCTGCCAGAGCAGGAGATGAGGGTCTATCCCTGGATTGGGAAGATCTCCTGGAGGAGGAAATAGCAACCCACTCCAGTATTCTTGCCTGGGAAATTCCCTGGACAGAGGAGCCTGGTGGGCTACAGCTCATGGGGTCATAGAGTTGGATTCCACTGAGTAACTGAGCAGGCACGCGTGGAAAAGACATGTTAGTCTCCTAAATTCTAGGTAATGAAGCCTTAAGACAATATAGCATTGTCACCTAATTTGGTAGAAGTTTCCTAATCTGGGGTCACTGGTTGTTCAGAAAGGAAACAACCTGGGCTTTTAATGAGGATGACGTGTTTGCAGAGACTATCAGAAAAGCAAGGACTTCCTCAACCTGTAAGCAAAATCTGTTTCAGTGCGTTTCTTTCTTTCTTTTTTTTTTTCCCTGAACTATGGGGTCGGTAACTTTCAGTAGCTTGCCCTAGACTTCTGAGTTTGCTTAGTCACTCATTCGTGTCTGGCTCTTTGCAAAGCTATGGACTGTAGCCCACCAGGCTCCTCTGTCCATGGGAATTCTCCAGGTAAGAATACTGGAGTGGGTTGCCATGCCCTCCAGGGGATCCTCCCAACCCAGGGATGGAACCCAGGCCTCCCGCCTTGCAGGCGGATTCTTTACTGTCTGAGCTAGCTGGGAAGCCCAGACTTCTGGGACCAACCCCTAATTGGGCCTGGCCCAATGCTTAAGAGGAACACGGGGCGACGCAGTTTCCCATCCCTAAAACAAGCCAGACCAAAGCCAAGACAGAGAAGCTTTAATAGCGGAGGTGGGATGAGGCTTGGGGCCTGGAGAGGACGGCGATGGTATCAATTGCTGCAGCAGAAAAAGCGCGCGTCGTTGATGGCGGTGTCGTCGCGGAGGCCTTGAGGCTGCTGAATCTTGGTTTGCAAGCCGCATACGCCTTTAGGACAACGCTCACTCCAGTCTCCGAAGTCTCCCCAGGTCAGGCCCGGCCCCTGCAGCTCCGTGCCGTCGGAGCAGAGGAAGCGCACGTTGTTCGCAGCTGTGTTGTCCCCAAAGGTCAGAGGTGCCTCCACGCGAAGCGAGAAAGCCACCAGGAAACCGCCGACTGGACACCACATTGGCTCACTCCACCATCCCCACCTGCGGGGGAAGGGAGGACGCACTGGCTCCGCGGCGCCCCCTATCCACCTCCAGCCCGACCCAGGCCTCGGGGGCTTCCCCGCCAGGTGCTCAATCACCTGACCTCCACAGAGATGCGGGCGGGTGGTGTGGGGTCGGAGGGGGCGGTCTCCCACCCGCTTCCCATTTCTAAACCTCCTGGAGGAACCTGCCCGTTGGGAGGGGAGGGGATGTGTGTAACCGAGGGTAAGGGGCATACCCCGACCCTAGGGGATCCTCGGCCCCTGCCCCCCACCTTCCAGACTGGGACTCCACCACGTGCGCGTTGAGATCCTCTTGCCCGAGCGCGCAGTGTAGCCGGATCCCATTCAGGGCCGTGTCGTCGTCAGGAAAGCCTTGTGGGGGCTCCACCTGGGCGACCGACGACGAGTCAGAAACTGCCACCCTCGGCTCCGGGGTCCCCTCTGAGACCGAGGCATGAGTCCCTACCTTGAGTGAGAACCCGCTGGCGAAGAATCCGTCAGGACACATCTCGGGCCAGGCCCAGTCTCCCCAGGGGCCCCCGTTGGTCACCTCGATGACCGACATGTAGCCATCTGCTCCTGCGTAGCCCAAGCAAGTGGCCTGCAGCAGCAGCAGCAACAGCAGCGGCAGCTTTGCTCCTGCTTCTAGCTCCATCCCGCAGCCTCTGTGAGCCCAGGCTCCTTAGCAGGCTTAAAAGCAACCTTTGCTTTTAAGAGGGCTCGGATTGCGGAAGGGCCACCCGGATTAAGTGAAATTCAAAACTAATCCGGTCCAGTCGGGAAGCCTACAGACTTGACTCTCAGCCCAGCGCCAGGGGAGGAGGGGCAGCAAGAACCCAGGAGTTTGAAAAACTACCCACTTACACAACGTTAACAAACTTTAAACCAAGAATCATGGTTCGCATTTTGCAGGCATATTTTATTTAATCCACACAACAATTTTAGGCGGTGGAAATTATCCTTCCTATTCAGCAGATGAGGGAACTGCAGCTGCAAAATGGCAAACAATTTGCCTAAGGTCACAGGCAGCAAACTGGGGAACGTTCCAGCACTGGGAAATGGGGGACCCAAGGCTAGGGATGGAAGTGATGGTTCCAGAATCCCAGGGGACAGGGACCCCAGGGACCTCCAGGATGTGAGCTAGCATCAGAGTGAGACAGAGTAAGAAAGAATCCATGACTATGGGAGCTAGGAAGCATCGTGTGAGTGGTTGGAGTCCTGACTCCTTGAGAATCTGGGGCACCTCTCTCTCTCAAAAGAAACTGTACACAGAGACAGGGAAGAAGTCTAATAAGTTTACAGATGGATGACTGAGGACAGGAGATGCCATTTACTCCATTTCTTCCTGTATCGTTTCCCTCAACGTTTTCCCGCCTATGACCACCAGGGGGACTCCTAATTGGAAAAAACAAAAAAAAACAAAATAACAACAAGAAAACCGCTCAGGTTTGTTGCGGGGAGTAATGAAAAATGAAAGAAAGTGAAGTTACTCAGTCGTGTCCGACTCTTTGGGACCCCATAGACTGTCGCCTACTAGGCTCCTCCATCCATGGGATTTTCCAGGCTAAAGTACTGGAGTGGGTTGCCATTTCCTTCTCCAGGGGATCTTCCTGATCCAGGGATTGAACCCAGGTCTCCTGCATCCCAGGCAGAGGCTTTACAGTCTAAGGCACCAATGGGGAATAGTACCAACCCTCATTGGCCTGCCCCTCACGCACATTCCTGTGCTTTATTCAATACATACTTATTTAGAAACAATGTGTTGTATCTCAGGTAATATTCTAAATGCTGTAAATAGAGTAGCAAACATGAAAAAGCCCCTGTCTTCATCAGAGCTCACATCCCAGTTGGAGAGACATGATAAATTCTTCAATGCACTTTGAGCTCTGTAAAGGCACATTTCTATTCCTGGGGCCTAGTACAGGGCCTGGCAAGTGGAGATATTTATAAAAGTTGGTTTGACTGAGGAATCATTTTGGAGGTTTAAAGAATTAAACAAATGTAAAAGGAGACAGCCTAAAGTATATAATTGAGACATCAGACTTCCAGTTCAAGACAAGGTCCCTTGAGGATAGGATGGGGCTTCCCAGGTGATGCTAGTGGTAAAGAACCTGCCTGTCAATGCAGAAGACATAAGAAATGCAGGTTCGATCTGGGGGTTGGGAAGATCCCTTGGAGGAGGTCCTGGCAACCCACTCCAGTATTCTTGCCTGGAGAATCCCCATGGGCAGAGGAGCCTGGTGGGCTACAGTCCATCATGTCACAAAGAGTTGAACAGGACTGAAGTGACTTAGCATACATGCACGAGGACAGGATAATTTAGAAGTGGGTGTTTCCTGGGTTCCAAGTGCCCCATGCTTGAACTTTAAAAGATTTATGGAGCAGTTGTGGTAAGCTTTCCCTTTTACAGTGTTTGCACATGTGATATCATTTAATCCTCACATGAGGCCTTGCAAAAGAACCTATTATTATCCTCAATTTACAGTGGATGAACTCAAGCCCCAGAGTCAGCCTAAGGCCCACCACTGTTCCTTGGAGGACTGCTTCTGACCTCAGCCTCTCTTCACAGTACCCAGGCTGCCTCTTACTACACCCAGCCTTCCTCATTCCAGTCCCTCACCCCTCCGATGCTGCCCTCTGGGACAAAGGGCACAGGGGAAGGGGCCTTGGTAGGTTAATTATTAACTCTTTGCACCTCAGGCACTGCAGCTTCTCTCCCCTCCTGGAGGCGAGGGACAAAGACCGGCTAGGCTGGCAAGGGGGTGGTGGTCCCTGCCACAGCAATGGGGGTCGCACTGCCGAGGCAGATCCCTCGGCGGTGGCTGCACAGCGCAATTCCTCTTGCTGTCTTCGCGCTGCTGCTTGTTTATCTCTGGGCTCGGAACCTTCGTGAGTAGCCTGTTCTCTCACCTGCTCTGGGAGGAACCAAGGAATCCAGGCCCTGGGGACCTAAGGCCTCACCTCAGGCCCTCACCGCTCTGTCCCGTTTCCCCCTCTCAGGCTGCGGATCTGGGACGCAGTCCTGCATTGCAGAGGGGCCGCCGCCTTTCCAGGTACGCTACCTGCAGGGCTGGAACTGGGAGCTCCTGGCGGGGTCCTGAGCAGGGCGAAGTGGACCAGTCTGAGGATCTGATGAAGGGCAGGCCCTCCCCCTACTCTCCCCTCTTCAGTCAGAAGTTGAGAGTTCAGCCAGAGGAACACCAGCTAGATCTGAGGAATATTTCTTCAGAGCCCAACTGGGCTGCTTGGCGAGCCCAGCAAGCTAGGGGTTCTGCTCCCATCTCGATGCCCTCAAATCTGACCTGCAGGTCCAGCCACAGTCGGGACCCCTGGAGGGCCTGGAATGGGAAGAGCCTCAGTGTCTGGGCCCCCAGGGGATGCTGGGCCGTATGATGAGGTCGTTCCGCGCCAGTCTGAACCCGGAAGGGGACGTGGAATTGTCACAGTACCTGGCAGGATGGAGGGAGCTAGTCAGGTGAGTGAGCTCTCTCCTCCCATCCAGTCCCCACCTCTTGGTGGCTCCATCGCCCTCTCGCAAACCTTCCTACCCTTCCCACCATCACACACACAGGTTCCTAACTCCCCTCGGCTCCATCTTCGCCTTTGCCACAAGCGAGGCCTCTGCCAAAGTGACAGCCCTCGAAGCTCTGGTGCACGGCCCACACGCCGCGCACTACACATCCCTGGGGACGATGGTGGCGTGGGAGCGGCCCAAGATCGCTCCACCGCCCTCGGCCGTGGCTTCGGGCTCGGTAACGATGCTCCTGATGCACCGTGGGCTACACTGGTCCCAGCTCTGCCTCCGCCGGGTGGCGACCGGGAAGCTCGGAGGCCCGGACGCCGGCGTTCAGTGCAGCGACGCTTATGGTACGGCCCTGGCCCCGCATCACTCCTGGCTCGTCCGTCAGGCTGTCCACCTCGCATTCCTCGCTTTCCCGAGTCGCGGCCGCTTACTCCAGCTGATGTGTCCCGGAGCCAGAGAGACGGAGGCGAGGGCCGCGCTGGCCCGGGCCGCGGGCACCCTGGAGGACGTCTACAACCGTACCCAGGGCTTATTGACTGAGCACGGCTTGCTCGACCTGGCCTAATGCCTGCTGGCGGAAGGAAGGGAGCACACCGAGGAGGCGTCGGTACAGCTGGGGTTGAGTCCTCTGCCGGCCTTTCGGCACCAGGGGCGTGGTGACCACATACCCCGCCTCTGTGGTGACGTCACCAACCCGGCATTGGTAGGATTTTAGCCTTTCCTGTATCTGCAATCTCCCGGAGGATGGAGGAACAGTGCGGAATAAAAACAGTGGGACTGTTCGCTGATAGCCGTCGACTTAGGGCGTTTTGTGCGATGATGGCAGGCGCTTAAGGGAAATAGGAAAAATAGATGCGGGAAGATGAAGATGTGCTATTCCTATTCCCCGCCGCCGAGAGACTCGCTACCCCTGACCTGTCTCAGTCATTCCTACAGCTTCACTTGTCCACTACATGCCACGTCTCCAGTCCAGACCTGTCCCCTGAGCTCCAGTCCCCATAAAGCCAACTCTTTCCCGGACATCTTCACAGACACCACAAATGCAACACATCCTACAAGGATCCAGTCACTTCCTCCCAGAACCGCACCTCTTATTATGTTTCCTGTCTCAATAAATGACACCTTTTCCTATCAGCTACCCAAGGCTAAAACCTGTGCATCTTGACTCACGTCAAGCAGACGCCAGCTCAATAATGTTCGTTTGTTGACTCCAGTGAACAGTTATACACTGATAACTCCCAAATTATAACTCCAACCCACTTTCCCCTGGGTTCCAGAATACTATGTATACTCGTCCTTATTCCACATCTCCATGTGGATTTCAACTAAACATAGCAAACTTAACAAGTCCAAAACTGAGCTTCCAATATCCTCTCCTCCTAAAATGCTCCGTAGTCCTCACTACCTCAGTAAATGACAATTCCATTCTTCTACATCCTTAAGCTAGAAAATCTTGTGGTCATCCAGTTTCTCTGGATGAGAAACCATCATCTGGTTTCTCTCTCATCATACCCACCTCCAATCTGTCAAATTCTATTTCTTACTATCTCCACTACTACCCACCTATCAAGTCAATTTTATCTATCACTTGGATTGTTTCAATAGCCTCCTGTTTCTCTCTCCCATACTTTGCTTCCCTACAGCATATTTTCAATAAAACAGCCACAGTGATCTTTAAAATGTAGAGCATATCATGTCACTTCCCTGCTCAACATTTTCCAATGGCTTCCTATTGCACTTGATTAAAACTTTTAAAAACTTTAGCAGAAGATTTTCTGGATCATATCTTCAGTTGAGAAGAATGAAAATTTTCTCAAAAGTCCTCTGTGATCTGATTGCACTAGCCAAACTGACCTCCTCAATGTCCATTGAATGTGTCAGGCAGGGGTTTCCCTGGTGGCTCACTGGTAAAGAATCTGCCTACCAATGTAGGATTCTCGGGTTCAATCCCTAGGCTGGGAAGATCCACTGGAGAAGGAAATGGCAACCCATTCCAGTATTTTTGTCTGGGAAGTCCCATGGACAGAGGAGCCTGGCATGCTGTAGCCCATGGGGATTGCAAAAATCAAATACAACTTAGCGACTAAACAGCAATATGTCAGGCAAGATCCTGCCTCAGGACCGTTGTACTTGCTCCTCTGTCTGTCCAGAATGCTTTTCTCCAGTATATACAAATGACTTCCCTCCTTCCTTTTGGTCTTTATTTACATGTCTCCTGAGTCAAACCTGCCTTGATTATTCTTTCTAAAATTTCAACACACACACACACACTTCCTATCTCCATTCCTTGCTTTTTCTTCTTAGTATAATTCACTATCTATCATACTACATATTGTACTTTTTTTTTGTCTCCCCCAATAGAAAGTTCCATAGGGCCAGGATTTGTTTACTTTGTTCCCAGATGTACTTTCAGTGCCTCAAACGGTGTCTGGCACCTAGAAGACATTCAACAGCTCTTTGATGAATGAATGTATGAGGAAACACTTAAAATAATTCAGATAATTGCAGTCAAGAGTGTCAAAAAGAAGAGCGGATAGCACAACCATGTAAATGTACTTAATGCTATCAAATTGTATACCAAAAATTGTTAAAATGCTAAGATGTGATTACAGTCAGGTGGGCAGGAGCAAGTTCACAAAGGCCCTTATAAACTATTATAGAAATGGGAGACTGTATCTTGAGAGTTAATTTTAAGCAAGGGTGTGTCAGAGTTATATTTTCAATTCAAACCCCAGCTCCAGCTGAAGTATGTAGAAATAGTAGGCAAGTTCATAGGACCACTCCACATAATAACAGTCAAATATATATTCTTCTCAAGCACACATGCAACCCCAGAGTAGGCCACAGAGTAGGCTGCAAGAGTCTCAAAATATTTTTAAGAGTTGAAGTCATGAAACCATCTCCAACTAAGCTGAAATGAAATTAGAAATCAATAATAAAAGGAAATTTGAAAAACTCACAAATATGTGGAAAGTAAAAAAGCACATTTTTAGCCAAACACTAGGTCACAGAAGAAATCAACCAGAAAAATATTTTTTTCTCCCCTGCTCTAAGAAAAATAGTTCGAGACTAGGGAAAGTGAAAACAAAGCACACCAAAACTTGAGATGTAGCATAAAAAGTGCTCAGAAGAAAATGTGTAGGTATATATACCTATATTAAAAATGAAGGGGGAAAAACGAAAGGGACTTCCCTTGATGGTCCAGTGGCTAAGTGTCTGTGCTCCAGATGCAGGGGACCCGGGCTCAGTCCCTGGTCAAAGAACTATTACTAGATCCCACATGCCGCAACTAAGACCCAGCACAGCCAAATAAAAAATACTTAAAAAAACAACAAAAACCCAAAGCTTATTCTTAAATGTCATTGAAAGGGTTCATATCTGCAAGTTTTAATTCCCTTACTCGCAAACAACAGCACTGTAAATCAGATCCTTTACCCCTTCAGTTTTACCACTGCGTGTGAGATAAAGGAAGGCTGGAGAGGGACTTCTCTGGTGGTCCAGTAGTTAAGATTCTACGATCCCAATACAGGGGGCCTAGGTTCAATCCTTGGTCAGGACTAGATCCTGCATGCCACAACTAAGACCTGGTGCAGCCAAAATACAAGTAAATAGCACAAGGAAGTATCCTTCCTATCTTGTAATAGTCTATGATGGAAATATATATATATAACGTAATCACTTTGCTATACACCTGAAACTAAAACAATATTGTAAATCAACTATACTTCAAATTTTTAAAAAACTTTGATGTTGGGAGTTTCCTAGTTGCCTAGTGGTTAGCATTTGGGGCTTTCACTGCTGTGAACCCTAGTCTGGGAACTGAGATCCTGCAAATCACGAGGTGCCGCCAATACATAAATAAATTACAAAGCTTATTTTTAAAAGTTTGATGTTTTGCTTATGAAGACAAAACGAAACAAAAGCCCTCTTAATAACAGGGGAAAAAAATCCAACTTTAAAATGGACAAAGCACTTTCCAAAAAGATATGCAAATAGTCATTCAGCACATGAAAATATGCTCAATGTTACACAAGCTATCACTTCACACCCTCTAAGAGAGCTAAAGTTAAACATGCTCAGTCACAATTAGGAAGTGGAGAAATTGTAATCCTCATTCACGGCTAATGGGAATGTAAAATCAGGCAGCTGCTGTGCAAAAGTTGTTAAGTTCCTTAAAATGTTAAATAAAAACTTACTACATGACCCAGCAATTTCATTCCTACTATACACTCCTAGGTATTTGCCAATAAAGGTCCGTCTAGTCAAGGCTATGGTTTTTCCAGTGGTCGTGTATGGATGCGAGAGTTGGACTGTGAAGGAAGCTGAGCACCAAAGAATTGATGCTTTTGAACTGTGGTGTTGGAGAAGGCTCTTGAGAGTCCCTTGGACTGCAAGGAGATCCAACCAGTCCATTCTAAAGGAGATCAGCCCTGGGTGTTCTTTGGAAGGAATGATGCCAAAGCTGAAACTCCAGTACTTTGGCCACCTCATGCGAAGAGTTGACTCATTGGAAAAGACTCTGATGCTGGGAGGGATTGGGGGCAGGAGGAGAAGGGGACGACCGAGGATGAGATGGCTGGATCGCATCACTGACTCTCTGGACGTGAGTCTGAGTGAACTCCGGGAAATGGTGATGGACAGGGAGGCCTGGCGTGCTGCGATTCATGAGGTCGCAAAGAATCGGACACGACTGAGCGACTGATCTGATCTGATCTAATCAAGAGAAACAAAAACATCTCTAAACCGGAGATGCACAAGTCTACCATGAAGGTTCTTTGACCCGAAATTCCGATCAGATTTATCAGTCCCGCCCGAACCGAGAGGAAAGTAGTCTTTCCGTACGGTTTGCGGGTTTTTCTGTTAAGTTTTTTTGGTTTGTTTGCCAGCCACGCTGCCATCAAGCGCTCCCTGTCGCAAAAGAACTTTCCCTATGCATTTCTTTTCCCTTCTGCCGTCAACCAGAAGTCCTCGGATCACGACTTAAGAGAGTGACGGAGCGCTTTACGACTGTTGCTTTGCGGCAATACCGGAGCCTCGAGGAAGATGGCGGCTACCTTAGTAGCAGCTGGAATGGTGATGGACGGGGAGGCCTGGCATGCTGCAGTTCTTGGGGTCACAAAGAGTCAGACATGACTGAGCAACTGAACTGATAGTTAATTCCCGTGCTATAACTGTTTCCTGATGTAACTGTCTAACACCATACCAAAGGTGTGAGGCATCATGAACTGGGCAACCAGGGAGGGAAATAAGAATCAGTTCAAATGGGCCTGTGGAATTAGCTGCAGAGGCAGATGGTGAAGAAGTAATCCTCAACTGCTATCGGTCTTGCTTCATCTTTATAATCATACTTTTATGGGGGTAAAATTGCTTTTATTACTTTTATATTCCCCACTTCTATATTTTACAGGTGAAAAGACTTAAGGGTCAGAAAGTTTGTGCAATTGCCCACAAAAAACAGATATTCTATGGTGGTAATGAGACTCTCTAATTTTGGAAGGTATTGTTAAATGACAAAGAGGAGACTAGAAGTAAATATAGTCTGTGTCCAGATATTTATGAAATAAGAATCAGTTCAAATGGGCCTGTGGAATTAGCTGCAGAGGCAGATGGTGAAGAAGTAATCCTCAACTGCTATCGGTCTTGCTTCATCTTTATAATCATACTTTTATGGGGGTAAAATTGCTTTTATTACTTTTATATTCCCCACTTCTATATTTTACAGGTGAAAAGACTTAAGGGTCAGAAAGTTTGTGCAATTGCCCACAAAAAACAGATATTCTATGGTGGTAATGAGACTCTCTAATTTTGGAAGGTATTGTTAAATGACAAAGAGGAGACTAGAAGTAAATATAGTCTGTGTCCAGATATTTATAACACACTTGTGGGTATCCAGTCTGAGTTCATCAAGGGGCCATGTCTCATTTTTTTTTTACACTTATTCTTATCATAGTATCCTGAACATCGATGGTGTTCAATAAACATTTCTTGACTGAAGAAATATATCACTTTGTAATACAAAGTATGGATTGCATATAGTGTAACATGAACAGTGATAGGTTTCTTTTTTTCAGCCTAACTGAAATAATCAAAGAAATCCAAAGACATACTGTTTTACTAAAATGTTGATCTCTCTCTATTCTCTCTTGCCCTCAAAGTTCTCTGAAATCTCTGTCAGTGGAGTCTGTTGACTCCAAATCACATTTTTGTTGCCTTGAAGTACTGGCATGTTTGAATGTTTACCACTCAAATCCAGCAAAAAGTATTTTCTTTTTTAGGTAAGATCAGGCAAAGAGGTACTGAATGAATAACACTTGATTGGGAATGGTAAACAACCGTATAATTAAACTGTAAACACTGTGTGTGGTGATTTTAATGTAATTTGAGGACTTGTAAATTACATGGTCATAAAATGGCACTTGGGCTTATGCTTTACAAAAATATCCATGTTTGTATGAGATTAATTAGCGGAGTTTGCATAAAAGACACTGAATTAAAATATTTTCAGAACATTTTCGTTTTTAAGGTTTCCCTATTTACAAGGCCTTCTTGAAAGTTTTTTCCCCCTCTCTCTAGTCTTTAAGAAATTATTATCATTGTCCACAGATTTCTGTAACTAAAAATTGGTCTGGACACAGCAAACAGTTGATGGAGTTAAGTGATGCTTATAAATTTTTAGTTCTTGAAATGGGCTGGCCATTTTACAAACTGATTTCATGATTACCCCTTTGCTTTAATTCAAGGATGGTGCCCAAACTGGGCTTGTTTTGCTCTTGGAGTAGTTCATGTGCATTGTACTATAAATCAGGCACCAAAATTCCAGGAAAATAACTATATTGGAGTGGCCAATAAGTGCCTTTACACCCATAGAATGTTCTGCCCAGCTAGTGTCTTCTTCTGGTGTGATGCTAACTGTATCATCAAGAAGATCCTTCCATCTGAGGCAGCCCTATGTTTCTCCATGTCCAGGAAACTTTCAGTCTACAAACTAAGCTTACTAGGGTGAGGTGAGGTGAGGTGAGGTGAAGTCGCTCAGTCGTGTCCAACTCTTTGTGACCCTGTGTAACGTTGGGAATTTTCATAGGTCTATGCCATGGTGAAACAATAATAGAGGTGATGAGGATGTACAGCTTTTATTAATGATCATTTTCCAGATGCTCTGCTAAGCATCGCCTCATTTAATTCTTAACAACAGTGCTATTATTCTCACTTGATGCATGAGAAAACGGAAATGTAAAGAGATTAAGTTAACTTCCAACATCACACAGTTATGCAGTATCAGAGTTGAGCACCAACTTTGGTTTGTCTGACTCCAAATTCTTTGCTCTTAATGTCTTTAGAACATTGCTTTAGTAGATTAGAGCTAAGAATCCCTTGAAACTCTGTGTCCAGCCCAGTTTCTGACTTTTTTCTATTAGATACCTATGCCTCGGGTGGAATTTTTAGCCAAAAATTGAATAAACTGAGACAAGAAGGCATGACTACTCAGTTTTGCACATCTCACACACAAGGATCTATTTGTTCTATTTGTTGTCAAACTTTCAATTTGTATCTTCCGCTGCCTTGGCTATATCAGAAATATCTCAGTCTGTTGCAAGAAATCTAATTCTCTACCTTTGGGAGAGTGGAAAGAGTGACTGTGGCAACATGAGAAATCTGAGATGCCACCACAAACTACCTCCAAAGATCCAGAGATCTAAAGAAAGACTTTCCAGATCTGGGGCACAGGGTATATGACGGAGGGTGGCTGGAAAGCCTGCTCATACCATTTGGGAACATGATCCTGAATTGTCATGTGGTCATGAAACATAAAGGTGGGTAAAGATGGGCAGAATTGGCCGTGATCCTTGCTTTGATATATTGGGTATCTGGTAATTTCGCCCAAACTTTCCCTTTCTCATCATGACAACTACCTTGTAAGCTTGATCTGAAGCAGGTATTAATCTCTAACCTCCTGATTATTAAGGCATTGCAAAAGACATATGACACCCAGGGCCAGATTTCAGCAAACCAAAGTACTTAATTCATTAAAGCAAACAATTAAACCTGGTCCGATATTTTAAATAAAAATCGGAGTACTAGCACGCCACAGGTGTGCCGTCTCATCCACACATTCAGCATTTTGAACATGCTGCCAGGCATCCTGAAAGCAAAAACGTGAATAAAATATAAACCCAAGCTTTGTCAACAGAGAACTACATATTGATTTTGGTTCAGTAGTAACTATTACTCACATAACATATTAGTGATCATAAATTTCAAGTTGGGAACAGTATGTGAGCATAATATTTTAGCACAGGTGGAGCTAGTTACAGAAGAGTTATTTTGATTTGGCCAGAAATATTACCCGCCCTTTCTCTGATCATCAAACTTCTGTACAAGATTTAACATACTTCCACCTCCCACATATTGTTAGTTATTAAGTCCAGCTGCTTCTCTGTAATACACTTAAAAATACCCTTCCATTTTTAGGCTTCACCACCACATCATTTTTCTAGGCCCCACTGACCTTGCTCTATCAAACTGAAGCTGACAAAATAGTACTACACCGTGCAAAATCCCAGATTTTCTCCAATACTGTAATTGTGAATATGTGAAAAAAAGAATTTCGTTCTTTCATTTTGCTTTTATCCAGTGACCCTATCACCCTTTTTATTTTGAATTCCGAACCAAAGTATCACTTTTCAATATGGTGCAAACACTTAGCTTTTGCTCACTGAAGCAAAATTTTTAAGTATTTGATTCTTTCTGAGATTATTGTGCTCCTAGGTAAATTAAATGTCAGCATGAGGGATAGCTTCACCCACTTCCGTAGCTGCCTTTAGTCAATCCACAGAAGTCATCAGAAACGGCCAGCACAGCATTGTGTGCTGGGGGAGGGAGGCTTTCTATCACATGCCAAGGCCTTTCTACCACCATCAGGGCTGACTTGCAGGCTTTTTGCCCCACGCTTGTGCCCTGTCCAGCCAGAGAGTCCAAGGAGGAGCTAAAAATAGTCAATGGATTTCAGAAAGAGAAGCAAAATCCTGCCTTCAGGAATTACATAAAAGGAACCACCCATTTTGGATGACACCAAATGAAGCAAATGGTTCATTAAAAAAAAACAAAAAACCTATTACACAACATAGCTAAGTGCCACATTTTCTTGAACTTTTGAAAATTAAAGAGAAAAGCCAAAGGACCAGAAGCCCAGGGACTAGATGGGATGGAAGGAAAAATGTAAGACAGAGAAAGAGGGATGCCCTTCGCCCTATAATTTTCTCCCGGGGTTTCTTTTCAGAATCATCACTCCTCTCCTACTGTCCTTCCCAGCCTTCACCATGAGATTAATTGCCAGGGAGGGGAGACCTCAGCTGGTTCTCCCCGAAAATCCAGCTAGTGCACTCCGCATTCCAGCCAAACTGAAGTCTGAGCTCTTACTGCGCACTGGTTAGTGCTGGAGCCGACGCCAGGATCCCTTATTGTGGGCAGGAATGCAGATCACCTCCAGGTGTGTGAGAGAGGTTAGCCCATCAGCGGAGCATAAATAGAGCTGCTCACCCACCCTCCCCATCCTCTTCCTCCAGCCCCACTAAATGTAAGACAGAGAAAGAGGGATGCCCTCGCCCTATAATTTTCTCCCGGGGTTTCTTTTCAGAATCATCACTCCTCTCCTACTGTCCTTCCCAGCCTTCACCATGAGATTAATTGCCAGGGAGGGGAGACCTCAGCTGGTTCTCCCCGAAAATCCAGCTAGTGCACTCCGCATTCCAGCCAAACTGAAGTCTGAGCTCTTACTGCGCACTGGTTAGTGCTGGAGCCGACGCCAGGATCCCTTATTGTGGGCAGGAATGCAGATCACCTCCAGGTGTGTGAGAGAGGTTAGCCCATCAGCGGAGCATAAATAGAGCTGCTCACCCACCCTCCCCATCCTCTTCCTCCAGCCCCACCCTCCTGGGGTGTGTTTTAGAGACCAAGGGCCATTATCTGCTAAGTGTTCCAGGTTCATTTTTAGCAAAGTCGAGTTTTCGGTGGAACACGGTCTGCCTGGAGCAGGGATCCTGGGTCTCTTGCCGCAGGCAGCTGCACACACGAGCACGTGCTATGGAGACAGGGCTCCTCCATCAGAGGGGGCTCCGGCTGCAAGTCCTTCCCTGGTCATTCTCTAACCTGGTCTCCTTCACGGCTCATTACTTAAGACCAGAGAGTTTGAAACTAGGTGAATTAGAAATAGGCAATGAGCCCTCAGCTGGAAATATCCTCAAGGAAAAGAAATTACTGAAGTAACAGGTGCTTTTACATATTGTTGCTTCCTCAAGCCATGTGAGGGAACATAGGAAAATATCAGAAGTTTCCCAACTAAAAGGCAAAGCGCAAAATATCTAAATCTAGGATTTTTTTCTTAATAGAAAGGGCCTAATGTTTTTATTCACTACTTTGTGGAACATACACATATCTTTGCATCAGTTTCAATACATTAGTGCATCTACAACTCACCATAGAAACCCTAGAATGTTAATTTTGGTAGTGTTATTGCGGTTTATCTACCTAGAGAAGAAGTATCTGAAGACTTAAAGTGAATGCATTTGCGGAGTATTCTCTTCCTACAAACATAAGCTCTTGGAACTTTGGTATGAAGATAAATCCAAGGTTTGGGAGGAAAGCAGTATGTTTTGAAATTGACTTTGTTCAAAACACTTAGCGTAATTCAATGATCCATGAAGGAGAGCCATATCTGGGAACAGAACCAAGTTCTCCCATCAAACAAACTGGAGATGCAATCTGGTCTGTTGACACTAAAGGAATATACCACTTTTTCCACTGTGAACAAAATTAGACCATTTTTGAAGCAAAATTAGACTCTCAGGCCGCATGATGTAGTCAGAACAGACCCAGATTCATACCAGCTGCTGCCTGTGTTATTGCCATCCCTGGGCCAATAAGAGAGCAGACTGCTGAATTTGAAATGCTCCTTGTCAGTCTCTGGACTGCTGTTTTGGCCACTCTGAGGATAGATAGCTGATCCTGAAAATGCTTTCCCTCTGAACGAATCTCACATTAGCATGCACTTCATGTCCGTAACTATGTTACCCGAAGTAGATTTTTAATATTTTATTATAATTAGTATATGTAGCTTTGTGCCCCTCTCAAAACTAAACTTTTCTTTTATTAACCCCAGCTGTTACAGATTCTGCAGCAAAACCAGCTCATCGGGGAAAGCACTAAACTAATCATCCAAGACATATTTATCGAGGGCTTGCACAGCTCTAGCATGAGCTGCAGAAAGTCAGGCCCTCTGGTATCTCCGCCACTGCCCCAGTACTTACAAGGTGACAGCTGAGTTCTCTGCAACCAGGTCCTGCGTCTTTCTGAGCTGTTGGTACATTGCGGCCACTCGGTGAATATTTGATCAGTGAACAAAAGACTTGAGATTTGACTCCAAATTCTCCTCTATACTACCTTAACAGGCTAGCTGAAACAATGTATGAATCTCAAAGGCCATTCTTCTCCCTCTAGCTCAAAACTTATTAATAGATTAGATTAATATAATAGATCAGAAATAAATCCGAACATCCAACCACGCAACACATTTCCCTGGGCACCGTTCTGGTCCTCATTAGTTTGGCCATCTTACCACTTGCTGGGTGAAGGAAGATGAAATGGATTTTTATTTCTGCAAGACTACACTTTTCCCCTTATCACAGATATCCCAGGCTTGTTCTTAAAGCCTTGTTGCGGGATGTGATCACTACCAGATTTCCTCTACTTTCCACTGACATGGTGAGAGCACAGGGTGAGCAGAAGGCCCTTGAACAGACAGTGTCTTACCCTAGTGTTCATAACAGGGTTTCAGGGAATACAGGAGCCTCTGAAATTTTAAGTCCTTTGTCCCTTTTCTACAATGAGAACCCATAGCTTCCCCTAGATTTTCACACACACAATATAAAAATCTTCAGCCCTACAAGTTATACTGCACATGAGCAAGATGAACTCTGTGCCTGAAAGACAGCTAGAACCTTGAAAGAAAACCTAAGGTACTGTGTCCTGACACCTTTTGCTTACTTACGTGACAGCATAAGGCTAACTCACAAAGACTAGCTTATAGATACCACTTTTAAAAGAAACACTTCCCTTTATCAGAAAGAGTCACCCTGCTTCTCTTTAAATTGTGATCTTTTATATCTGGTGTATGACCCAAATTATAAAAACACACCCCAGTACGCTTTTCAGAAAGCCAACTGATAAAGGCAAAGATAATGCCTATATAGATCTCTGTCTGATACATAGGATGCTTTCAATAATTATCTGTTGACTGACAAAGACAGGAGGTGCATCTGCATTTCTATGATTGCTTCCAACTTGCATGGAAAGATGCATGATAGACGACGTTCTAGGATTCATTTTCATATTTTCTGCCAAGATCTGATATTGAAATAAGCAGCTAATCCACTAAATATCACAGTTACAAATGGGAGTTGTTTGCATTATATGTGATTGTCCAAAGCAATGGTGGTGAGCATCTTTCAGTAAATTACGGAATAAATATGCACAACAGATGACAAAAAAATGAAAGATGAGGAACAATCCCTGATTGAAAAATATCACTACTGCAGAGAGGGGCTTTGGAAGCCGTCAGAATTACAACTATTCTAAACAATTTCATTCTATTTAAAAATGCATGCAGGACATGGAACTAGGCTTTTACCATGCCACTAGGGTTCAAATTTTGAACACTAAAATATAGAAAGTTACAGAAAACTTTAAGAGCCAACTTGAAACAAGCCATAAAAATGGTTCAATTATCCAACCCAAACAATGAAGAATAAAGGTTACTGGACTAGAAAAAGAAAAGTGAATAGGCGATTAATAACAAATCTTCAAGTATATCAATAGTTTCACTTAGAAATGGACACAAACATACTCTCCCCTCCAAAAATCAGAAAAGAAGAGATGGATTATACAGTGGCATAAAGAAATTAGATGAGGCATAAACAAGGGTTATCAGACTATTAAGAATCTCCTGAAATATCTTATTACAAAGGAAATTGGGCAAGTTGCCTTTCAAAAGGCTTCAGAAACTAGACCAGTTTTAGCAAGACTGAATTGGTGATCTCCTGTCTCCTCCTTCATCCCAATGGATTTTTAATCTAATGGAAAGAAATAAGGAATACAATTCTCTCCAGTAAAAGACTTCATTTTTTGGCCTCATGGCTATATTCCTTTAGAATGTATGGCAATCACTGAAAGAATTTAATACAAAAACCATCAGCTGGTCACTCAAAGAGTGATCCCATTTGCATCAGTCATGAAAACCTGATTTCTTATTTCTAAAACGTGGCCCAAGTAGCTTATCTGGCTTTCTGTGCATATGATCATTGTATTTCTGAGATCAGAGGTTCACTGCCGTAAAAGGCAATTAATGGAAAGATGAGTTTGTGCTAATGTGTGTGCCTGTGTGGACAGCAGAGATAACTTCACATGCATCTGACGTCACTGTTCATTCATTTATCATGTCCTCCATTTAATTTCAAAATACAATGATTTCTGAATCAATGACCAAACACTTAAGAAAATATTTTCTAACAATTTTATGCAAGAATGAGTTAATTGTACTGAAAGCTATTTAACCAGTTAAACTTTACTCAGGATACTATAAGCCTTTAAATATACTTTGGTTAACTTCAAGACTGCGTTTTCAAAGGTCTATTTACATAAAGTTTTAGTCTATTTGCCATTATAACCATGCCCTTTTTTTTAAGCCAGGGAAGAACTTATGAGAATTTACTGTTTAAAGCTATTGTTACAGAAAATTTAAACCAGCCTCACCAGGCAAGTAAAACTATCTCACCTTTAAATTCTCAAAAAAGGAAGTGCACATACAGTATTTAACAGGGTATCCCATGGACGGAGGAGCCTGGAAGGCTGCAGTCCATGGGGTCACTGAGGGTTGGACATGACTGAACGACGTCACCTTCACTTTTCACTTTCATGCATTGGAGAAGGAAATGGCAACCCACTCCAGTGTTCTTGCCTGGAGAATCCCAGGGGCAGGGGAGCCTGGTGGGCTGCCGTCTATAAGCGACTTAGCAGCAGCAGCACTAAGGGACTGCTGACTTTGATAATCATGTGACCCTGTTTGTCCGTTTCTCCCTTACACCGAAGTTGTAATGATCCACATACCTTATAGGTCCCAAGAGAAAAACCATGGGGATGGGGTTAAAGCGCATTTCCCCTTGGCTAGGGAGACCAGTCTTAGATATTTATTCTTTGTCCAGGCTCACTGCCTCCTTTGCTATTCCTGCCTTGGAATATTAAAAGTATGTTTTTCCAATTTGGGTACCAATAAAATGTGTGCCCTCCCTAACCCCAAAATAAATTTTTAATAATGTTTTATTTATTTATCCATGTTCTACACTATGGCTATTCATGTTCTCATCTAGAGGAAGCAACTTTGGATTGCACAAAACTGCATTTAACTGTAGATCATCTAATACAAACCCAGCACTGTCTTATTTCTGTAGCAGATGAAGAAAATGGTTAAAAACAAACTAGTCCCATGGCAAATTATATGAAGTCCTACACTTAAAAAGATAGTTTTAGCAGATTAAGTTTACAGAAAAAAATTGAGCAATAGTATAGAACGTTCCTATATACACAAAGCCCAGCCCACACCCCACTAGTTATCCTTATTACCAACACCATGCATTATTGTGATACATTTGTTATAATTAATGAACCAATATTAACGCATTATTATTAACTTAAATCCATAGTTTACATTAAGGTTCACTTTTTGTGCTATACATTCTATGCATTTTTCAGACATAAAATATCATGTATCCACCTGTTACTATATGACATAGAACAGCTTTTCCAAAAAGGCAATGGCACCCCACTCCAGCACTCGTGTCTGGAAAATCCCATGGGCGGAGGAGCCTGGTAGGCTGCAGTCCACGAGGTCTCAAAGAGTCGGATACAACTGAGCAACTTCACTTGCACTTTTCACTTTCATGCATTGGAGAAGGAAATGGCAACCCACTCCAGTGTTCTTGCCTGGAGAATCCCAGGAACGGGGGAGCCTGGTGGGCTGCCGTCTATGGGGATGCACAGTCAGACACAACTGAAGCGACTTAGCAGATGCAGCAGCTTCTCTAAAAATCCCCTGTGCTTCTATTCATCCCTTTCTCCTTGACTCCAATCCCCTGGCAACCACTGATCTCTCAGTATTCCCATAGCTTAGCTAGTTCTACTTTCTTTCCCTCTTTTAAGTCATTTTTATTATTTTTTCATTGTTTTAATGAAAATAAAATTGATTTACAATGTTATACTAGCTTCACGTGTACAACACAGGGGGTCAATACTTTTATAGATTAAACTAATGCTAGTCCTACAGTTTTATCACTGATTTTCCCATCCCCTTTATCCACCTCCCCTTGGTACCTTCCTCTTCTTCCTTATTCTCCTCAGATTCCCTAGCCAGATATTATTGTCACTTCCTTGCACGTACCCTTGACTCCCCTGCTCCCACTCACCTTACCACACTCACTTGGCAAAACCTAGTCCCCGCTGACCACTCTACTACTCAACTTCTTTGCTCCTCATTTGCAGCAAAACTTCAGAAAATGACTGTATGTTCCTGGTGGCTCCAAGTTTTCTTTCCCCATTGTCTCTTCAGCCTAACCCAATGAAAGTTTTCCTTTCCATCACGCCACTGAATTTTTCTCATCAAGAAGTCAGAGAAAAACAAACATCGTATATTAGTGCATATATATGGAATCTAGAAAAATGGTACTGATGAACCTATTCATAGGGCAGGAATAGAGTCACAGAGGTAAAGAACAGACTGTGGAGACAGCGAGGGGAGGGGGGGGGTGAACTGAGAGAGTAGCACTGAGACATAAACCTTCGGCTCAGTCCAGTTGCTCAGTCGCGTCCGACTCTTTGCGACCCCATGAACTGCAGCACGCCAGGCCTCCCTGTCCATCACCAACTCCCGGAGTTCACTCAGACTCACGTCCATCAAGTCAGTGATGCCATCCAGCCATCTCATCCTCTGTCGTCCCCTTCTCCTGCTCCCAATCCCTCCCAGCATCACAGTGTTTTCCATGAGTCAACTCTTCGCATGAGGTGGCCAAAGTACTGGAGTTTCAGCTTCAGCATCATTCCTTCTAAAGAACACCCAGGGCTGATCTCCTTCAGAATGGACTGGTTGGATCTCCTTGCAGTCCAAGGGACTCTCAAGAGTCTTCTCCAACACCACAGTTCAAAAGCATCAATTCTTGGGCGCTCAGCCTTCTTCACAGTCTAACTCTCACATCCATACATGACCACAGGAAAAACCATAGCCTTGACTAGATGGACCTTTGCATATGTAAAATAGCTAGCCAGTGAAATTTGCTGTGTGACAGAGGGACCTCAACCTGGTGCCCCACGAAACCCAGAGGAGTGGGATGGAGTGGGAGGTGGGGAGGGCATATATGTATACCTATGGACTGACGCACACTGATGTATGGCGGAAACCAACACATTATAAAGTAATTAACCTCCAATTAACAATAAATGAATTTTTTAAAAAGTGTTTAAATGAGAGAGAAAAAAAGTTTCCCCATAAGCTCTTCAATGCTAAAGTAGTTGATCAGTTCTTATCCCCCTTGAGCTAGTCTATGCAGTCAGCCTAATCCTCTTCCTTTTCTTTTTCCTTTGGCTTCCAGGATCCCATGCTCTCCTGAACTTACTCTTGCCTTATGACCACCCATTGTGGTTTCCTTCCATGACTTCTTTCTCCTTAATTTCTTCCCCTGGGGTCAGTTCTCATTCCTCTTCCCTACCTGTTCCCACAGTAACATCACTCAGTCCCAAGGCATTAAATGCTATCCTATACATCTATACGGGAGACCTGGATTCTATCCCTGAGTTGGGAAGATCCCCTGGAGAAGGGAAAGGCTACCCACTCCAGTATTCTGGCCTGGAGAATTTCATGGACTGTATAGTCCATGGGGTCACAAAGAGTCGGACATGACAGAGTGAAGGAAAAGAGAAAGGAGGACAATCAGTGGTGATTTTGAATATACCTTAAGAATGTTGCTATTTATCAAAAATTACTTTTCAAGTGCTTCCTATTATCAAGCCCTCAGGGTTAGTGACAGAGAAGGCAATGGGAACCCACTCCAGTACGCTTACCTGGAAAATCTCATGGACAGAGAAGGCTTGTAGGCTACAGTCACAAAAGTGGTCACAAAAGTGTCCGACACAACTTAGCAACTAAACAATAACAAATAAATCTGTATGCTGCTGCTGCTGCTAAGTCACCTGAGTCGTGTCTGACTCTGTGCGACCCCATAGATGGAAGCCCATGGAATTCTCCCCTGTCCCTTGAATTCTCCAGGCAAAACACTGGAGTGGGTTGCCATTGCCTTCTCCAATGCACAAAAGTGAAAAGTGAAAGTGAAGTCACTCAGTCGTGTCCGACTCTTAGCAAGCCCATGGACTGCAGCCCACCAGGCTCCTCCATCCGTGGGATTTTCCAGGCAAGAGTACTGGAGTGGGGTGCCATCATCTCTATGCTGCTGCTGCTAAGTCGCTTCAGTCGTGTCTGACTCTGTGCCACCCCATAGACTCTGTGCAGCCCACCAGGCTCCCCAGTCCCTGGGATTCTCCAGGCAAGAACACTGGAGTGGGTTGCCATTTCCTTCTCCAATGCATGAAAGTGAAAAATGAAAGTGAAGTCATTCAGTCATGTCCAACTCGTATCGACCCCATGGACTGCAGCCTACCAGGCTCCTCTGCCCATGGGGTTTTCCGGGCAAGAGTAGGGTGGGGTGCCATATGTTAGTGATTCCCAAATGGATATATCCAGATCAGACTTCTCCAAACTCTAGAACTGTCTCCCCAACTACCTACTGAAAATCTTTTCATGGATATAATAAGTCAAATCAAAATAAGACTCAAAAGTCACCCAGTCTCAGGCCCCACATTGAAAATCTGCCCCCCTGCAACCTTTCTCATCTCCGTGGATGGAGCTTTCCTCTTCCAGCTGCTCAGGAGAAATCCTTGGAGCAGTCCTTGTTGTCCTTTCTCTCAGGCAGGACCGTCATTTAATCTAGGGCATTTAATCTAGCAGGAGTCCTGCTGGCTCTCTCCCCAAAACATACGCACTTCTTGCCACCTCTGCTATCCTTCTGCTCCCATCATTCTCACCTATATTATTGCCTCCTGACAATCTCCCCAGCCCTATGCTGACCAATCTCAACAGCCCTAGAGCCTCTGAACAGGTGCAGAAGATCAGATCCTCAAAAACCTGTGATGGCTCCTCATTTGACTAAAGGTAAATACCTGCCTGTGTACAAAAGTGGCAGGGGACTGCACGCCTGGCCCACCAGCCCTCTCCAACACCTTGTCCTCCTACTCCTCTCCTGGCCCCTCCATTCTAGCCACAGTGGCCTCCCTACATTACCCTCATATTATCAGGTATACTCCCCGCTTTGGGAAAGAGTGAGGAGAGCAGGAGTAGGGGACGACAAAGGACAAGATGGTCAGATGGAATCACCACCTCAATGGACATGAGTCTGAGCAAGCTCTGGGAGATGAAGGACAGGGAAGCCTGGCATGTTGCCGTCCTTGGGGTCGCAAAGAGTCGGACACGACTGAGGGACTGAACAGCAACAGCTTTGGGCCTATATTTGTTTTCTATTGTCACCACAACAAATTACCATAAACAGCATCCAAAACAACACAAATTTGTTATATGACAGCTCTAGAGATTAGAATACTGAAATGAGTCTCACTGGGCTCAAACCAAGGTGATCGCATGACTGTGTTCCCTACTAGAGACTCTAGGGGAAGATTCATTTCCTTACCTTTTCCAGTTTCTTGAGGCTGCCCACATTTCTTGGCTCATGACCCTCTCCTCCTCTTCAAAGCCAGAAACATGACTCCTTTCTATGTCTCTCCCCGACGGGCACAGCTTCCTCTGACTCTGGCTCCTGCCTCCCCCTGACTTCCTCTTCCGCCTCCCTCTTCCACTTTCAAGGACTCTTAAGACTGCACTGAGCCCATCTGAGTAATCCAGGACTATGCTACTTTAAGGTCATCTGATTATCAGCCTCAATCCAGCCTTAATTGCCCTTTGCTGTGTAGCCTAACAGGTTCACAAGTTCTACAGATGGGGATGTGGTTTTCTGGAAGCGCAGTGTTCTCTCTACCGCAGGGCCTTGCCTTACTCTGCCCTCTGCCTGCAGTGTGTCTCCTCTTGGCTGAGTCTCTCATCTTCTTCAGGTCTTTGATCAAGTCCCATTTCTTCCATTTTGACTGTGCTACTTAATCCTTTGATAAGACCCCTGGCCCACTATCGGCATACTTATTCCTCTTTCACTGTGGCCGAGCTCAGTTTGGAGGCTTCTTAGGAACTGAAGTAGAGGCTCCTGGGCAAGTGAGTTAATGAGAGAGTGTTTTCAGGTGTAGCTTGTTGGAGAGAGAGGAGCTGGACAGGGCAGGAAAGAAGCTAGGTAAAGATATGGTTTGGTGGGAGGACCCTAGCCTGATTCCCTGGAATGGGAACTATGAATGGCATCACTGAGTTGCCCATCTTGGGCATGCTGATAGACCCATACAGCTGATGAGTGCATGCAAGCCAGCTCCTAGACCTGAGATAAGAGGATACAGAACCTTCCAGGCCTATCTCAGCAAGGCAGCTCCATTGGCTGCAAACAGTAGTTTTGAGAAGGGTACAGCAGAGATGCTCTGCCTAACACTTTATCCTGCAGTCCATTTTCCTTTCTTTTCTTTTCTTTCCTTTCTACACAGTCGTTATCATGCTCACACACCGTGGTTGTTAATTACACATCACGTTCCAGTCTCTACTGCCTGGCTAACCACTAGTACAAAACTCTGTGGGTCAAAGATCTTTGTTTTGCTCACTAATGTATTCTAAGGTTCTCAAACAGAGCATAGGACATAGTAGGTATTGAATAAATTTTGTCTAGTTAGATTTACCTTTGCTTGTTGGGATTTAGCAATGTTACATGTTTTATCACATTCTCTTTCTCTTAATTCTGCTTAAAAGAACCAGTTGCAGGGGAGCTTCCCTGGTGGTCCAGTGGTTAAGACTCCATGCTTTCAATTCAGGGGACATGAGTTTGATCCCTGGTTGGGGAACTAAGATCCCACATGCTGCGTTGTATGGCCAAAAATAAAAGTAACAATAAGAATAATAAAATAAGTTTTTAAAAAGCACCAGCACAGTGGCGTCACCTTTCCCTGCATTTACAGTGTATTTGGGCTGCATCATGTCTAACGTACCTAAGTCTGTCAAGAGACCAAGGTGCAGCTGGCCACAGGGCTCCACCCCACAGGATGAAGGTATCTAGTGAGTTCACCAAGATCTAAGACGTGGGCCTATACTCTTCAGGCCTAGACATAAAAGCTTGTCTGGGTATTGACTCAGGGATGCTAATTCACACCAACAAAACTTATAAAATGTATACTATTGGAACCCCAGTGCTAATTTGTTAGCTTACAATAGGTGTACTTTCTCATAAATGAGGGCTCCCAGGTGATGCTAGTGGTAAAGAACATGCCGACGAATGCAGGAGATGTAAAAGACACAGGTTTGATCCCTGGGTCAGGAAGATCCCCTGGAGAAGGGCAGAGCAACCCACTCCAGTATTCTTGCCTGGAGAATATCACAGACAGAGGAGCCTGGCCGGCTATAATCCATGGGGTCCCAAAAAGCCAGATAAGACTGAAGCAACTTAGCATGCACAGTAAGTAGTCTAATAAGAAGGCTGCTCAAGTTCATTTATTTTTTCTCCCACCCAAAAGGTAGGCCATCACTAGATATGTATTTCAGAGCTGGACCTGAAGTTCTGTACCTCAAAGTCCTCAAGGACTCCAGCTCTTTAACACGTCACTAATCCTAGGTTTGCCTGCATCCTCCTGGTCCATGAGGATGCTGTTCCATCCACATCCTGGGCAGCAAGGAGGAAGGGGAGGAAAGAAAAGGACAAACAGCATGTATAGTCTATTTTAAGAGGTGAGCCTACAAGCTGCCGTATGAATTTCCACTTGCATCTGATGACCACAGCTTAGTCATACAGCCCTATGGGGTTGCAGGAGATGCTGAGAAATGTCACCTTTGTTCTAGATGACCACTTGCAAAGCAAAAAACACTATTACTGGAGAGGAAAAGAGAACAAATGTTTATGGACAATTAGCAGTCTTTTCTAAATGTGTGTGTGATTATAGCAAAGCAGTACAAAATGTGAGGACCGCTTCCTCCAGGTCTTTGTGGGAAGAATGAAATCCTCCTGCCCAGGACTGATCCCACCCCTTTGGGGCCCTAAACACCAACCTCACTGTCCCCTCAACAGTGTTGAGTCTGCACTGCCCACAATTATTTCCTCATCTCTCTGCTTTCTGGGTTCCTTATAAATTTCACCCTCCTCAACTAATCTGTTTCTGAAACTAGATTCAGTACAACTGACCAGGCTCAGCTTTATGCGGCCTTACCAGGAAAGTCACGAAGATCTCACACTCAAAAGGGTCCACCCTTGGTATTTAATGCTCTGCAGTCATCATCTCTGAATTTTTAACAGTTATCTCTGAATTTCATGTTTTGTAAGCAAAGCCCAGTGGGACAATAGAACATGACCCAGGGATTGGAGCCTGGGCTCACAGTTATCCTGTCTTCAAGCTGCCTCCAAGGAACAGATTCCCTGGCAGCCTTCCACTGCCTCCTGGTGCCTAGGGTCCCACCTGGCTTCCTGCTTCCCGCCTTTGCCCATTGACCACTGGCCATCCCGGTTTCCTGGTACCCAAGGCCCCTCCTCTGAGTCTCTGCACAATGGCTACGCTTCTATGGTTGAGGAATGTAGACCATTTATATTCAGATAAAAACTTCCCTGGCCCTCCCATGCAGCTATCCTGTGTTGCACGCATTCACGCATCTCACCTAGAATCTCCCCGGCACCAAATCAGGACCCTCAACACTGAGTAGGTCTGCAACAAAAATGGGTAAATATTTAATACATGTTGAATCAGTTAAGAAAGGCTGAGAGGGATTTGGGGGGCTTAGATGTGGCTTTCTTCGCTTCATACAATGATGCCGCAAGTAGGACAGACCCTGAGGACTTTAGTCTGTGGTCCCCGAGTCGCACGATGCCCTCACATCTTTCACTGGCTTCGGATCAACAGGCTTCACACAGACCAAGCCCACAGAGACTGGGTGCTGTCTCTCCTTGATAAAGAGAACTCTTGTTTATTCACCCAAGCACTTGAGTTTTGATTTAGAAGACAAAGCAGCCGGGAAGAATTTGCTGGGAGCAGAATAAGAGCTGCCAGAAGTCAGAGGCTGGGGGTGGGGGGTTCATTCCATTGTCACCTGCAGCCCATCCCTTATCTGAAGCCTTTTTAGCCTGATTGTCTCCTTCCCCTTTCTGTGTCTGCCTCTCACACACTGAATGGCGCTCAGACAGCTTTACAAATTGACTCTGGAATCGTGGTCAGTAAAAATTCCATTGAGTCTGAAAAAGACATATTTCTCCTCCCCATATTTATTAATCAGTTGGTTAATGTTATGCCTTTTTCTCATCTATCTTTTTATGCTCCACGCTGCCCTGTTACTGAGAAATAGGCAAAGTTGGTCTTTGCTCTTTGCCCTTCACGTCCCTGGTTCCCTTGTTTTGAAAGCCTTATCCTGCTTTCCTTCGCAGAGGTCTCTGTTCTCCTGAGTCCCGTTCAAAGTCATGCCCTCATTCACTCTTCCTGGGAGTACTTGCATTTTAAAACACCTTGCCTAGAGAGGGCATGGCTCAGCCTAAAGGAGTAAAATCTGCAGTTGTGTAATTTTAGCTCCTGTAGAAGGTGGATAGTATGGAATTCCAGGGCAAAGGGATTTCTGGAATTCCTCTAAATCATACTCAGAAAAAGTTCTTCCCTATAGATCTTGGACTTAATAACCCCAATGATTCCCCACCTCTTGTCACTGAACTAGGAGAACTCTGTTTCTGTAGCAAATAAATAAAAAGCCCTCAAACAAACAAAAATAAATCTCATTAATATCCATGACAACAGTCAACTGTTGGGAGCTAAAGTGTACAGTGAATGGGAGGGATATTCAGGCTCTTTTTAATTGCCCTCCTGGTTTTCTAGATCCTCCTTCCATCAATTTTGCTTATTATTGACAGCTTCTCAAGAAAAAAGTCAAAGCCTTCCAGGACTGATGGAACTCCCACACGGTTCCCCACAAACTAGCAGGGAAATCTGACCTGGCATTCCCCTGCTATACACTGTTCAGTGGCTGCCGTTTCTACAAAATATAATGTTAACAACTGCCCAGAACACAAGACTCTCCCGCCTGCCCAGCCTTCGTTTCTTCTAATCGGTCTTCCCACCTGTCCCTGACGTCTACCTTCTGGAGCACCTCCTTCTGCACTGATGCTGCAGGATACTCAAACACCTAGAGGCCCAGAAGCAGGTGTGTTTTCTTCGACATCCATACATTTTCCTGGGCTGCTTCCTCTCAACACGCCCTCTGCCTGGTGAAATTGTCTTAATGCCTTGTTTCAGGCAATCTTGCATCCCCTAAACCTATGCTCTCATATGCCCATATGTCCTTTAAAGCACATTTATCATATTGGAGCTGTTTGTTTGCCCCACGATTCACAAGACTGTGAGCTCCTTGGTTTTTATGCTTCCATGTTCCCAGCGCCTAGCATAGGATCTGGCAAAGAGTCAGTGTTAAAAACTTAGTAGGGGGGACGTCCCTGGTGGGCCAGTGGTTAAGACTCTAGGCTTCCAATGCAGAGGGCACATCCCACATACTGAGTGGTTCAGCTGAAAAAAATAAACTAAAAATCTTTTAAGTAAACTAAAATTAAAAAAAAAAAACTGGGGAAATTTGATGAGTCAATGAATGAATGAAGTTAAAACTGTTTGGGGACACTATATTCCCATTTTCATCTGTTAAGTGTGATGGGAACTTCCCTTGCTGGAAAGGGATCAGTAAACTACAGCCTGTGGACCAAATCTGGTCCACCACCCACTTTTATAAATCATGTTTCATTGGAACACAGCCACACCCACTCATTCCTGTATAGTGTATGACTGCTTTTGCACTAAAACAGCAGAGTTGCAAAGGAGACCCTATGGCCTACAAAGTCTAAAATGTTGACCAATTGTACAAACTGACGCTTTAAAGACAAAGTTTGTCAACCTCTTCTACTGAAAGGGAGGGGCTCCCCTGGTGGCTCAGATGGTAGAGAATCTGTTTTGACAGCTTCTCAAGAAAAAAGTCAAAGCCTTCCAGGACTGATGGAACTCCCACACGGTTCCCCACAAACTAGCAGGGAAATCTGACCTGGCATTCCCCTGCTATACACTGTTCAGTGGCTGCCGTGTTCTACAAAATATAATGTTAACAACTGCCCAGAACACAAGACTCTCCCGCCTGCCCAGCCTTCGTTTCTTCTAATCGGTCTTCCCACCTGTCCCTGACGTCTACCTTCTGGAGCACCTCCTTCTGCACTGATGCTGCAGGATACTCAAACACCTAGAGGCCCAGAAGCAGGTGTGTTTTCTTCGACATCCATACATTTTCCTGGGCTGCTTCCTCTCAACACGCCCTCTGCCTGGTGAAATTGTCTTAATGCCTTGTTTCAGGCAATCTTGCATCCCCTAAACCTATGCTCTCATATGCCCATATGTCCTTTAAAGCACATTTATCATATTGGAGCTGTTTGTTTGCCCCACGATTCACAAGACTGTGAGCTCCTTGGTTTTTATGCTTCCATGTTCCCAGCGCCTAGCATAGGATCTGGCAAAGAGTCAGTGTTAAAAACTTAGTAGGGGGGACGTCCCTGGTGGGCCAGTGGTTAAGACTCTAGGCTTCCAATGCAGAGGGCACATCCCACATACTGAGTGGTTCAGCTGAAAAAAATAAACTAAAAATCTTTTAAGTAAACTAAAATTAAAAAAAAAAAACTGGGGAAATTTGATGAGTCAATGAATGAATGAAGTTAAAACTGTTTGGGGACACTATATTCCCATTTTCATCTGTTAAGTGTGATGGGAACTTCCCTTGCTGGAAAGGGATCAGTAAACTACAGCCTGTGGACCAAATCTGGTCCACCACCCACTTTTATAAATCATGTTTCATTGGAACACAGCCACACCCACTCATTCCTGTATAGTGTATGACTGCTTTTGCACTAAAACAGCAGAGTTGCAAAGGAGACCCTATGGCCTACAAAGTCTAAAATGTTGACCAATTGTACAAACTGACGCTTTAAAGACAAAGTTTGTCAACCTCTTCTACTGAAAGGGAGGGGCTCCCCTGGTGGCTCAGATGGTAGAGAATCTGTCTACAATGTAGAAGACCTGGGTTTGATCCCTGGGTTGGGAAGATCCTCTGGAGAAGGGAATGGCAACCCACTCCAGTATTGTAGCCTAGCAGGTCACAATCCACGGGGTCACGAGAGTCAGACATGACTGAGCAACTAACACAGACCCACACCCTAGGGGAGATAGAAAGAGAGCAAGAGAGATGTACATGAAATGGGGGAAAAGAAGAGAGATTTAGTAGAGAAGACCTGCAACCAAAGTGTGGTTATGTCCTCCAATTTGCACCGCTCCAAAGGGAGGTCAAGTTGTCAAACACACTCTCAGACCAGCCTGCAAGAATGGAGTCCTGAGCAAAGACAGAAAGAGTGTGAACCAACTCTCCACAGGAGCCTGGAACACAAGGATGTTGCTGTCAGCTGTTTACCAAGGCAGAGAGAAGGGCAAAGCTGAACCCAAGAAGTTAGTAAAAGCACTAATGCCTAATACTGACTGACTGCAGCAGAGAGCTTTTCAGGTGCTCCACTAAAAGGAATGCTTTGTCTTAATAAATACCAGAATAAGAGTCTGTTCTCAGAGGCCCCTTCCTGTACTTTATTCTTAATGAGCCTTCTAATGAGAGTGCTGTATTTATTTCCTTGAGAGACTCATCATTTCCCATTTCTGCCTGTTATTTAAATATATGGCATGGTGTGAAAAGTCTGGGGACAAAAAATTTTCAGGGAATCTTCTCTGTACCTTTGCCAATGGCCTACATCACCCCTGCAGGATAGAGGAGAGTGTTTGAGCTGGGTTCATAAAATAATGACTCCCTTTGCTTTTAACAAGGCAAAAATCACAAAAGCTGAAAGGTACTGCCAAACTCAGGGTTATTTTCTGCTGCTGCTAAGTCACTTCAGTCGTGTCCAACTCTGTGCGACCCCGTAGATGGCAGCCCACCAGGCTTCCCCGTCCCTGGGATTCTCCAGGCGAGAACACTGGAGTGGGTTGCCATTTCCTTCTCCAATGCATGAAAGTGAAAGATGAAAGTGAAGTCGCTCAGTCGTGTCCGACTCAGTGACCCCATGGACTGCAGCCTACCAAGCTCCTCCGTCCATGGGATTTTCCAGGCAAGAGTACTGGAGTGGGGTGCCATTGCCTTCTCCTGGGTTATTTTCTAGGTATCTTTATTTAAAAGAAAAGCAACGCTTGGACAATAATGGTTTTCTTGCTCTGCTATTTATTGCTCTTAAATAGACAACAGTTCTTGGCCTCTCAAAACAGAAGGAATCTGGAGTTGGTAGGTTTATCTTAGAATTCAGAATTTGGTTCTTTCATTTCACTTTTGAACAGTTTTCTCTTTTTGTTACTCAAAATAAAAATAATTACCACAGAAAGAAAGGAGTTACTCAGAACTCTTAAAGTGTGAGTCATTCAGGGTTATCAAGTTTTCCAAATGGGTAAGAATTGACTCTTGTTTTATGGCAGAGTATTAATTTTTTTTTTCTTTCCATAACCGTAACACCGGGCTTCTCAGGTGGCGCTAGTGGTAAAGAAGCTGCCTGCCAATGCAGGAGACACAAGAGATGAGGGTTCCATCCCTGGGTGGGGAAGATCCCCCGGAGGAGGGCATGGCAACCCACTGCAGTATTCTTGCCTGGAGAATCCCATGGACAGAGGAGGCTAGCAAGCTACAGTCCATGGGGTTGCAAAGAGTCAGACATGATTGAAGTGACTTAACACACAACCATACATTTCAAATAGAGCCCTTCCGTCTATATCCCTACCCTTCCCTGTATTAATTTGGTGCAAATCCCAGAAATTTTATCATTTCACTGGTATGCATCCCTAAAGAATAGAGACAATTTTTCCTTGACCTTAGACCTTCTAATTCTGACTACAGAAAGTACAGAATAGCTGTTGAAGGATGGTGCAAGGATACAATCAGTAAGACTCAGAATGTTGAAACGATTCTATCCAATGAAAACCCTGCTTCTTTAACAAATAAAATACAATGGATAAAATAGGATTAGCAATAAACTATAAATTAAAAGAGACAAAGATGCGCATTGATTCTAACCAATAATTATGAGATGATTATAGAAATTTAAATTTTAACAGGATATTTGATGATATTATGGGATATTAAGGAAAATTGTCCAGTATTCTTGCCTGGAAAATTCCATGAGCAGAGGAACTTGGTGGGCTACAGTCTTTTTTAATGCCAGTGAAATAGTAACATTTCTGGGATTTGCAACAAACTAGTACAGGAAAGGGTGGGGATATAGACAGAAGGGCTATGTCTGAAACAAGACTGGACACATAGATAATTGTTGAAGCTGAGTATTGAGTATAAAAAGCATTTTTTTCTATTTTTGTATATGTTCAAAAATTCTTAAAATTAAAAAGTTAAATATATATTGTATTAGTTGTAGATTAACATTTCTGAAACACATCACATACTTTCTAAACACTTGATCTTTTCTTGATGACCCTTGGTCCTCATTCTAAACAGTGCACTAAAATAGAGTAAATATCTCAATAAACTAGAGGAACTTTCCCATTATGTGTTTCAGTATACAGAAGAAAGGGCTTCCCAGGTGGCACTAGTGGTAAAGAACCTGCCTTCCAATGCAGGATTTAAGAGACTCGGGTTCAGTCCCTGGGTTGGGAAGATCCCCTGGAGGAGATCATGGCAACCCACTCCAGTACTCTTGCCTGGAGAATCCCATGGACAGAGGAACCTGAAGGGCTGCAATCCATGGGGTCACAAAGAGTCAGACACGACTGAAGTAACGTAGCACGTATGCATATGGAAGAAATCACATTAAATTCTTGGTTTTATTTGAAAACCAGTTTTCTCCATTCTGCGGAGAACATCATGCGTCTATATTTTAACTAATTAAAAACAGTTACTTGACCTGGTGTTTCAGTGTTTAAAACTCCATGCTTCCACTGGAGGAGGTGTAAAATCAATCCCTGGTCAAGGAACTTAGATCCCACAAACCATACACACACACACACATACACACACACACACACACACACACACACACACACACAATAAAAATACAACCACTAATCTATAAAAGCATTTCTCAAATAGGAGTCAGAGCACCACAGAGGTGCCTGAGATTTGTATGAAAATCCATTAGAAGCATATCCATTTCCTCCAGCCCCAGTTCTACACTTGAGGTCAGCTAGACCTACTTATTTTTGTTTTGGGTGTTTTATTAGTAACATGGTAAATGCAGGGCCAGAAAGGCGGTGGGAAAAGTCCAAGACATCAAGTTACAGAAAAGCTATTTTTCCATCTCAGTCCATGACTGAGATTAATGGGGGTCAGAATTGTCTGGGCATAGAGCCTTCTACTTCCTATTTTGACTCAGAAAATGGAAAGGTATTTGTATTGGAGCTGTAAATGGGAGTTATACTGATTTAAGGGGACAGAACTCACAAGTCTAGAGACCTCTTCCCATGGGAACTCATTAACAGTGGTACCAATAAAAGTGAAAATCCCTTACAAATAAGTCTGTGTGCTGTGCTAAGTTACTCCAGTCGTGTTCGACTCTGCGAACCCATGGACTATAGCCCACCAGGCTCTCCTGTCCATGGAATTCTCCAGGCCAGAATACTGGAGTGGGTTGCTGTGCCTCCTCCGAGGGATCTTTCCAACCCTGGGACTGAACCCATTTCTCTTGCATTGGCAGGTGGGTTCTGTGCCACTAGTGCCCCCTGGGAAGCCCATAAATAAGCCTGAGAGTTAGCAATTGTTTCCTTTCACAGAACAGCCCATTTGCTGAGAGACAAGTGATGCCTGCTGACAGGATCCGGCACTTCTCCAGGTTGACCTCTGCCTCATCCTCTTCCTGAGCAGCGCTGCTCAGACATTCTCCACTCGGACCTCAGTGGGTCTCGACTCAGAGCAGTTGCACCTGCTTCTAATGAAGGGATAGGTGCTCAGTATGCGGCTCTGATTTGGGCAGTTAACTGGTCCTCCTGTGATGAATGAGCATTCTGTCCTAAATCCCACATCCATCAGTGATGTGAGAAGGGTGTCTTAAGATCAATTTTAGTTCCTTCTATTAGGAAGGATCTTCTATGATAATAGAATCGTAGAACTTCATCCTTGTTCAGTTGATTTAGGATTGTTATTAAATGCCCGTCTTTCTAATTTTAACCTTTCTAGACGAGGTGTCATGCGCATTGTAGTTTTACCCTGTATTTCCCTGATGACTCACAGTATATTTCTCCACGTGTTTAGCTTTAGCTGTCATTCAGCAACGTTTTGCACTTTTCAGTATGTGGTCTTGCATACAAATATTTCATATTTATTTCTAAATATTTTATTTTAATAACAATAAAAGTGAAATGAAAGTGCTAGTTGCTCAGTTGTGTCCGACTCTTTGCAACCCCATGTTCTGTCCCGGCATCCTCTAGGCAAGAATACTGGAGTGGGTTGCCATTCCCTTCTCCAGGGGATCTTGCCGACCCAGGGATTGAACCCAGGTCTCTTGCACTGTAGGCAGGTATTTTTTTTTAACATCTGAGCTACCTGGGATGCCCATAATATAACAGGAGAAACACTGTTTCTAGTTTGCTGAGCTTTTTTGTGAGTGGGTGTTCATTTCTGTCAAATAATGTCAAGTATATCTGTACATATTGAAATATTTATGTGCTTTATTCTTTGTTATATTAATATGTTTAGTGATGTGGCCAATTTTAAAATGTTAATCAATTTTGCATTCTTGAGATAAACTCCACCTGTTCAGGATCAGTTTAATGTAGTGCTTGATTCACTTGGCTAATATTCTGTTAAGATTTTACTTTTATGTTGAAAAAGATTAATAGTATTTCCTTAAAATGATGTTTTTCTAACTTTGGTCTTAGGGTAATGCTGGGTTTATAATGAGTTTGGAATCATCTCCTCTTCATTTGCCAACTAAAAGAATTTGTTTAGGATTGATATCTCTCCTCTCTTAGATGCTTAATAGAATTCACCAATGAAGCCAGACACTTCTGGAACTTTCTTTGAGGGGAGATTTTAAACTATGCCTTAATTTACTGTAATAAACAGGTAGATATTTAGATTTCTCTTTCTTCATGTGTCAGTTTGATAATTTTTAAGTTTTAAGAAATTTGTCTATTTCTTCAAAACCATCAGAAAATTGGTATAGTTTAAATATTCTCATCATTATGTTAACATCTCTAGGAAACATAGTTCCTCCTTTTTAAACTCCCAATAAGGGCAGAGTATGTCTTCTGTCTTTTCTTTTTTTCTTGATCAGTCCAGCTAGTGTTTTTTTAAGTTTTAATGATCTTTCCAAGGAATCAACTTTGGATTACATTTCTCTTGTGATTTCTTCTTTGATCAATGGATTATTTAAAGGGTGTTATCTAATGTAAAATAATCTAGAATATTTTCCAGAAAATGACTTATTATTTAATTTTTTGTGATAAGAGAACACAATGTTATTGTTTAATCATTTTACATTTATTGTTCCATAAACCTCCATGTGATCTATCTCGGTGAATGTTTCATATACACGTGACAAGAACATGTGTTCTTCCGGCTCTGGTTGGAGTGCTCTGTGTGTGTCAATTGTCAGGTTATTTGTTCGAATCTCTTTATACTTTTCGATTATCTGTTGACCTGTTATACATAGTACTAAGAAAGGACTATCGCTGTCTCTGACAGTAACTATGACTTTTTCTACTTCGTCTTTAAGGTCTATCAATTTGCTTCCTGTTCTTTTAGGTTCATTCATAAGGTTTACATATTGGGGCTTCCCAGGTGGTGCAGTGGTAAAGAATAGGCCTGCCAATGCAGGAGACGCAGGAGATGCGGGTTTAATCCCTGGCTTGGGAAGAGCTGCTGGAGTAGGAAATGGTGACCCAGTCCAGTTTTCTTGCTGAAAAATACCATGGACAGAGGAGCCTGGCGGGCTATAGCCCACGAGGCCACAAAGAGTTGGACATGACCAAGCAGCTAAGCACACAATGCATTTAGAAATAATTTTCCTTGATGAGTTGGCCCCTTCAGCATTATAGAGTTTCTCTCTTTATTCCTGGCAATACTCCTTTCCAGAAGTCTATTTTTATGCCATATTAACAGCCACACCAGCCTCCAGCATTCTAATGTTTAGAGATCGCATCATATATTTTCCTATCACTCTACCTTGAGCTTCCCTGTATATTTATATTTAATGTGCATTTTTCTTTTTATTTAGTACAACAACTTCTGCCTTTAAAAGATACATTCTCACTTGTTCCTTCACACTTGAAGGTGTATTTGCTGATTACAGTGGAATTAAGAAAAAGAAAGCTGGAATAGTGTGTCTCTTGAAATGCTCTGTAATATAAAGGCATTAGTAGCCAGTGCAAAACATCAGTGTCCAGACTATCAATGTGCTGAATCATCTAACTGTTCAACACTAAATGACTGTGAACTGTAGCAGCCTTACAGAAGTCATGTTCATTTTCTAGACATTTTGGGTGTTGACGGTAATGACAATGAAAATCATTCAATTACAGAGTTGTAAGGAAACATCCCTTATCAGTATAACATCAGTTATAATTAGAAGCATCATTTATTACTCACGTTAGAGCCTTTCAGGTCCTAGCCCCTTAGTTTTATAGATATGGAAGTAACACCAGAGAGGTTAAGGAACTAACCCAGGATCACACAGGAAGTAATCTTTCTGAGCCGAGATGAGAGGGCTGATTATTCTACCATCTCAATATATGTCGGGTAAACACTTGGCACTTCGAGCTATAAAGCACTGAACACCAATCCTCGACATGTGATCCTCGACATGTGAGTCTCGGTTAGAGTTAAGACTCTATCTCCCATTCTCGAACTGAATGGACCATACCATCCTCCTAGCAACTTGGCTCCGAGCATTTTACCACGGCTGGGCCAACTGGGTCCTCCATTCTGATACTGAAGCTATGGAGGGCAGGATATATCACAGAGGGAGGTCAAGATTCTGGCATCAGGAATTAGGAGCGGTTAGGAGACAGCAGTAGCACCATCAAGAGTCCAGCAGAAGGACTCTGTAGTGTGACCTCAGTTGTGCTCCATTCTGTCTAGTCTCCCTTGGTCTGTGATGATTTTTCATGCCTTGTTCTCCAGGCTTCCCACAGAGTCTCTAAATTTCCAGATACAGCTCCAAGACTAACTTAGATTTTGTTTCTGCCCCTTGTAACCAAAACAGGAGGGTGAAAACTGAGATCCTTTTCTTTGGACATTTGTAGAAGTGGCAACATAGCTATTGATAGGCTGAGTTTATCTATAGATGTGGTAGAGATATTTCTGGTGTACACAATTTTTAAAAAATAACATTAGTCACAAACATTCAAAAATAGAGACCATTTTGAAATCTTGATCTCTAGCTTATCTTGAAAAAGCAGGCTATATGACAGACCGCATTGCATGGCAACAACCCAGCTGGAAATGAGCAACAAGCCCCTGCCCTCCATGCCAAGTACATAATTTACAAGTTGCCAGCATCTCCACGTGGGGAAGGCAGTGGCACCCCACCGCAGTACTCTTGCCTGGAAAATCCCATGGACGGAGGAGCCTGGTGGGCTTGCAGTCCGTGGGGTCGCTAAGAGACTTCACTTTCACTTTTCACTTTCATGCATTGGAGAAGGAAATGGCAACCCACTCCAGTATTCTTGCCTGGAGAATCCCAGGGATGGGAGAGCCCAGTGGGCTGCCATCTCTGGGGTCGCACAGAGTCAGACACGACTGAAGCGACTTAGCAGCAGCAGCAGCAGCAGCAGCATCTCCACGTAGACCATTTACTTCATTTACAACTATCTGCTGCCTCGTAGGCATTTCAGTTGGTGGTCCCTGTCCCAGTCATACAGGACTCCTCCTAGTTTATATAATATATATATATATCCATCATGCGGTCTCCT